>JAVCKU010000128.1:16572414-16583657 GCA_032273985.1 Hypsolebias coamazonicus | reverse complement strand
CATTGATTTATCATATTGCTTGTAAAAAAGAAAATAGTTGAATGAGACAACATATATATGTTGTGCCACTTTATGCAGAGTTCCAACATCATGTCACACACACTTTAAATGTGTCATGTAGCTGTGTAAAGTGGCGTGGTGCACCCAGTTTTGGCAAGGCCTGCCCAAATTGTTTTGTTTTTATGGCACTTAATTTAAAAACACATTAAAAAATTTAGTTCTGGGCTATAAAATAAATAACCCTACTTTAAATACGACTTTTGATTTTAGAACCTCATATTCTCTGTGAACTGGCTATATATTACAGATTTAATATACATGTATTTGGTTTATCTTTTGTTTCTATGTGGCTGCTGTTTCTGACGCTGGCCCAGTTGGTCCAAAAGGATTAGTTTGTTTGTATGGACTGCTGAGGCAGACCAGTGGTTCACAAAGTTGGGTTCAGTACCCCACTGAATAATCCCCACAAAAATCAATTTTTATTCAAGTTCAAGTTTCTTTATTGTCATTCGCATCACGTGGTAAATGAGGTGGAACAAAACTGTGTACTCAAGGTCCCATTTACACCCAAAATTGGCTAGTGAGTTAAAATTTTGTGAGCCTGCATTGATGACATACAAGTACAATACCCAAAAAACTACTTATCATCTATTTTGTTTTACTTCTGATTTGCAAGACAGCACACTTGGGATTTTCTTGTAGACGCAAAGTAATTTTCTGAACAAGCTAAACTGATATTTTACGTTTTAAAGTACTAATATACCAAATATAGGTTGATCTGACATCAGCACATACTGTTTAATACATTCATTAACCATTGTTTAAAGTTTTATAACAATACTGTACTGTTTAAGGTACAGAATGTACGCTGGTGTTGTGTTACGTTGAAAAAAACGTGTTTAAGAAGCCATTTACTGTTCTTTTTTCGACTTACGGCCAAAATCCGGACTTACGTTCGCCACGTGTAATGAGTTCCGACTTAAGTTCAATTCGAGTTAAGTTCGGCCCGTAGGAACGTAACTCGAACGTAACTCGAGGACTGCCTGTACATATTAAGACCTGAATAAATTATTTAAAAATTTTATAGGATTTTAATTGATCCCAAATTTTAGCTTTTGAAGTGCATTTACTTATTTAAATCAAGATACAAAATCTTGGTATAACTGAATTTTTTTTCAAGCTCTTTCAAATTAAATTCTGATCTTGTGAAAATGCCATTGTAACAAACACAAAATGTTGCCGCTATTGTTTTATGGGTCAGAAGCGGACTAGTTTGGGAACCACAGCTGTAGAAAAGAAGGTCAACATATAAGTAAGCATCATTGCAGTTTTCATTTATTATGTACGTAGTGTTTTAATTTAGTGGCCCCCTTGAAACTCATTTGTTTCAACTAACTGTATTTTTACAGTGTGGTATGAACTTCCTTTAATGATACATGTATTTCTAAATTACAGTATTAGTTACCTGCTGGGCTATCTGTGAGAACTGAGAGGATGTGATGGAAGTGGGAATGGTTGCTGGCCGTGATTCAGTGCTGCCCTGTTGTACTTCTTCCATAGTAACTGGGAAGAAATAAATCAATATTATGGTCTTGCATTGGCACTGATCATGTAACAAGTCTGTCGTGGCGCTTCCTGCATGTAAAACTGCTGAAAAAAACCTTATTAATCAGCAGGCATTACCAGCTCTGCCTTCACAATAATAACAAAAACACGTTTATTGATTCAGTAAAAACTAAAAGTTTCCACATGATGTGAAGGCGGGGGAAAAAAATCAACTTCCTCTTTCGCTCAGTTGCATCGTTTGTCAACGCAAGTAACGTTAACTTGGGTTGCGAAACATTCCGCGTCAAACTTTTACTATTATTGAATTAATACATAATTTATTAAAATGTGCAACTTCATTATCAACAAACGTGCAGCAGTTGGGGAAAAAAAGAGCCGCTATTCTCAGAGATCGAGCTGATTAACGTTACCGCAGCTAGGAGTTTACGCCTGCTAACCAGTTAAGCGGATATATGTTAACGCTTTAAAAAACAACAATTTCAGGGCAAAACGCTTAAGTTTTGCTCATCTGGTCTGCGGGAGGGACGAGCAGTTTTTCCCAGCGAGCAAATTTATGTTACTCTGTCACTGGCACGCAACTTATCGCGTCAAAAGACGTCAGCGATACGAGGAGCCATTAAGCTAACTACCCCTTCCCTTTTCGTAGTTGACGAAGCTACAGCCGCCATTACGGCTACGGCGGAGCAGACAGACGGACGGACAGCACAGAAAGTACCGCTCAGTCAGCCAAAATTTACCTTTTCAAATGACGTCTAACTGTTCTTGCTCACAGCGGGAAGTTCGGGCAATTCGAGCAGAGACTTTCGTGAAATAAGTAACCTGTGTAGTTACTTAGCGGTAACGGCTAACGGCTAAAAACACAAAGATGACAGCTAAAAAAATAGCTGACCACCTTTTCCCCCCAAAGGAAATGGGCGGAGCTACCGAGCCAGATACGTTACATAATAACTCTTCTCGGCTATGTGATTGGTGGAAAAGTTTGCAGCTTGCACTTGAAAAATTTCAAGCCAAGGTGTCTTGTAGTTTTACTTGAAGGAAATTTTCTGTATTTAAAGTCGGTCTAGCTTAAACTGTACTTTGGTTCAGATATCCTTTCCATTCATTCAACCTTTATTTATGCAAGTTAGTCTCATTGAGCCACCACATGGAACAAATGAAACTTGCTGATTAATAGCATCAACAATTTCCTGATAAGATATAAAGCACTTTTGCAGACTTTTACTTTTATATTTACTTGGACATTTATAATAATGATGACATCTTCAGCTTCACTTTATTTGCTATTCCATCTATATTCAAAACACACTAATGTGAAATAAGGGATGTGCAAATAGGCTAAAAATGAAAACAAATCAATGTGGACAGTGTTTAGCGCACATGTGTTAAATGTGCCCTAAACACATGGCCCTTGTTAAAATATTATCTGGCCCCCAAACATTATATTTTCTATGTAAAACGTTTTTATCGCTTCCCATTTTGCTTAAAAACTGAGCTTAATTTATTTAGTGCAGACTTCTCAAGCTGGCTAACTTTGAAGCCAGAAAAATTGTTGGATTTTTAGTCATCGTTGATTTTAACATAGCAACTGAGAAAGTCAAATGAGACCAGTCAAGCTGCAGCCAATTAAAAAAAAAAAGTCAAGTATCTTATTTGGGTTAATGTAGCAACTAACACTGGCCAATGGATCACCACCACCATCACTGGCAAATTAGAAACATCTTGTCCAAAAACTTTACAGAATGTGTTTATCACGTCTAGTCTGGACTATTGTAGTTGTTTATTATCTGGGTGTCCAAAAAAAACCTTCTTAGAAAGATATTCAGTTGATCCAAAATGCAGCTGCCATAGTTTTAATGAGAGCTGATTGGAGAGATCATATTATTCTGGTTTTAGCTTCTCTCCACTGGATCCCTGTCAAATTCAGAATATAATTCAAAATCTTACTTTTAACATACAAAGCTCTCAAAAAACCTAGCTCCATCTTACAAGGTATATTACAGATCTTCTTGTTCCATATTTTCCTAACAGAGCACTTCACTCTCAGACTGCAGGTTTATTTGGTGTTCCTAGAGTTTCCAAAAGCAGAATGGAAGGAAGATCTTTCAGGTATCAGGCTCTTCTCTTGTGGAACCAACTTCCAGTTACTGTCCGTGAGGCTGACACATTGTCCAGTTTTAAGATTAGGCTTAAGCCTTTCCTTTTTGATAAATCCTATAGTTGGTGTTGGCTTGGGTTTCCTGAGCTATCCCTTAGCTGTGCTGCTACAAGCTTACAGACTACTGGAGGACAAACTGACCACATATCTTCACTCTGCTGCTGTCTTTACTTACTCTACCTGTTTTGTATTTGTTATTATTATTTTTCTTAACGTGTTTTTGTCTTTCTTCCAGTACACATATATGTTAACGCTTTGTTTCTCCTTCCTGTTCCTCTCAAACCCAGCCAGTTGAAGCAGATGGTCGCTTGTCCTGAGCCTGGTTCTGCTGGAAGGTTTCTTCCTGTTAAAGGGGAGATTTTCCTTTCCACTGTTGCCTTTGCGCTTGCTCAGGATGGGAGACTGCACCAAAGTCAAGATTCTACACATCTGCTGGCTTCCTTCCTTAGATGATATTGACTAATTGGCTTTTGTATGTATGTGAATGTTTTTGTTCAGTGCCCTGAGACAACTTCTTTTGTGATTTGGCACTTTAAATAATCTGAACTGGATTGAATCAAGTTTTTAGCTTTGGCTTCCTTTTTCAGCTGTTTGACACCCCAGGCTTAAAGGTACCATACACCTTTTCTATGTAACAAAGACTGATTAAAAAAAAAGTAAGAAACAAAATCTGTCCATATATTTTATGAAAATGGTTAAAGTGACTTCAGTACATAGAATCAAAGACTTTGTCTTTTAATTTTTTGGCAACATTTTACATGATAAATTTGTTCACTGAAAGTAAACCAATGCATTTGGTGCAATATTTAGCACTGTGCAGCAGTTTTCACCTCATCACCACCACCACTACCACTGGCAGATTGTCCCACCCTCACCTCCACTACCCTCACTGTCACATGCACAGCCCCACCCCCACCACCCTCACCAGCAGGCCCAGACAAGGTACCGGTATGCCCCAGGATGTTTAATGTGCATGTGCTGTCCAGCTGGGGGAGCTTCTCCAACATGCCTTCAACCTGAGCCTGCGTCTTGGGAGGGTCCCTGTCACACGGAAGACGTTCTGTCTCATTCCAGTTCCAAAGAAGGCACACAAGGAGCTGAATGACTGTAGGCTGGTGGCTTTGGCTGTGATGAAGACCATGGAGCAACTTCTGCTGAAACTCCTCAGGTTTGCCATGCTGAGGACCCTCTACAGTTCATGTACTGGTAGAAGGTGGGGGTGGATGATGCCACTGTCTACTTTACACACAGGGCTCAGTCTCATCTAGACAAAGTAAACGGTGCTGTGAGGGTAATAATTGTTTCGACTTCTCCAGTGCCTTCAACACAATCCAGCCCGTTACTAAACTTGAGAAGATGGAGGTGGACACACATCTTGTGACCTGGATTACATCTCACTGACAGACCACAACACATCAGGATCAGGGACTGCATCTCCGACATAGTGGTTAGCAGTACAGGAGCACCACAGGGGACCGTGCTCTCTCTCCAGTTCTGTTCACCCCATACTGACTTCAAACATAACTCGGAGACCTGCCACATGCAGAAGTTCTCAGATGACACTGCAATCGTTGTGTATGTGCAGGATGGACAGGAGCCTGATTGAGGACTTTGTGGTGTTGGGCAGATCCAACCATCTACAGCTGAACATCAGTAAATCAAAGGAAATGTTAGTGGACTTCAGAAGATCTGGGCCTACCCTGAAGCCAAATTGAAGGGGTCGATGTGAAGGTGGTAAGGGCCTAAATAACTGGGCATAAAACTGGACGACAAGCTGGACTGATCAGTGAACACAAACTCCCTCTACAGGATCGGTCAGAGCAGACTCTACTTCTTGAGGAGGTCCTTCAGTATCTCCAGGAAACTACTGCTGATATTCTGCCAGTCTGTGGTAGCCATGTGTCCTCTTCTGTAATGTTGTGTGTTGGGAAGGCAGCATTAAGAGGAGATGCAGGGTGACGACAGGCTGGTGAGAATAGCTGGTTCTGTGCTGGGAACAGAGCTGGAGTCCATTACATCAGTGGCAGAGAGAAAGTCCCTCAGTAAGCTGCTATCCATCATGGAAAGTGCTGACCATCTTCTGCACGGCACCATCATGAAGCAGAGGAGCTCCTTTAGTTTTCTTTTTTAGTTTTTTTTTTTCTGCTGTCCCAGCCCTGCTCCACGAACAGATTCAGGAAGTCCTTTGTCCCTCAGGCTATCAGACTGTCCAATTCGTCCCCGTACAGTAAAAATAGAGCCTTGTGACTCTGCAGCAATATGTATGTGTGTATGACACACACACACATGTGTATATATATATATATATGGACTACTCCTTGTGCACGTGTCTTTTTCCATGATGTTTTTTCTGCTTTTTGATTTTATATGTATGTTTTGTATTCTACCTTTTTATCAAAGATTACTGGACGCCTCAAATCCCCCCAGGATTAAGTATCCATCCATCCATCCATCCATCCATCCATCCATCCATCCATCCATCCATCCATCCATCCATCCATCCATCCATCCACCCATTCAGCTAGCCAGCCTTTGGGAAAAAAAAAGTTTATCCCACATGTGAAGCTAAGCTACTTTGAATCCTCTCTTTACTTCAGTTTTAAATGGAAAATATAAAAAGAGATTTTTTTAATGCTCCAAGCATGGCTTTTTACTGCATCATTACTATGATTACAGGAAATACTCCAACACGTTAGGTGATTAAATGCATCTGTTTATTCTGTATTACCGATACATAATATCTAAAACAACAAATAAAACCAAAGTAGAAAATAAAAGGAAAATTGAATGTGTACCACTTGACTAAACCTCCTTATGAGTTAAAATGTCTATAATAGAGCAAATCCTCTTGAAGCAAGTGTCAATTTCACCATATAAGTAAAACACAACATACAGAGTGCATACACAAAATATTGATCTAAGAGATGAATACCGTCTCAAGTACACTAAAAGTTGAATTTCATCAGTCCCTCTTAGTTATAACAAAAATATTAGCCTTTTGTTTATTTCTCTAGACTGTGTATGTTTTGAAATTAAATTGCACCATTATTAGGATTGCATAGTGTGTAAGAAGTGTTATGTTGAAAAATAATGAGCAAGAATCAGAGGAAGCCCTTGTAGACTTCCCAGAAAAGAGATGGACTCTGGTGGTCATAATCCATTTTCTTTTTTATTTTTTTAGCTCTTTAGGTTTGCAAAGTCTGTGATAATTAAGATTCATTTTGACAAATGTTCACATCAGATGGGTTCTGTTCACAGACTGCTTTATGGGACCACCTGGCCCATCCCTGTTATGTGAATGTCCCTGAATGTCCAGGTTCATACCTGGTGATCTCCCCTACTTGTGCCTCAAAATGAGATATACTTCAAGCCATTTTCTTCTTGGCTGAGTCAACCGTCTGCTGCAGCTGTAGGACACGTTAAAGCTAAGACAAAGTGCTATCGGACCTTTGTTATAGGTAGTCTAAAACTTTATGTCAAGCAGTATATATTTTAAAAATATCCATCACTCTTGAAACAGATTTTTTTTTCTAGTGGGGATTTGAATACATGTTAAGAACAATCAATATCTTAACTGTTGTAGATAGTGCACAAATTACCTCAGTTTGGAGAAACAGTGTGCAGTTCTGGCTGGGTTGATGAGGTAACCACTAGTCTGAGAACGTCAGGACCAAAGTGGATTGATGCCGTGAAACAAGTCATTTCAGTCAGATATCAATTCAGTCAGATATAAACTTTTTTTTTTTTTTTCCCCAAACTGAGGTTGTTCAAACAGCTATCTACAACTGGTAAAAAATAATTTGTCATAACCTTTCCACAGAACTCCACTTCAAAAGATCCGGACAGTCTTTTTAACGTTGCATGAAACGATGATCATTTTAGTCCACACAGTAATTTCTACTTTAGTACCTCCAGTGCAAAATGCATAAAGGAATGTATTACTCTTGTTCACCTTTAATGGATAACACCTTGACAAAACTGGGTATAGCCTGTCTGATTTTTTATGGGACTTAAAATGTCTTAAAAGAAAGAAAAAGTATCAACAGGTTTATGTTAGGTGTTCTTCACTGAATACTGTAAAAAATAGGAAAGAACTCCATTGCAGGAAAGGAAAAAAACCTCTTTAAAACAATCTTGATGCATTTTATGCTTTTATCTTGATTTTTTGCCAATAAATGATGTTTAAATGTGGCTCAGCTGCAGTCAAAAATTCTTAAAAATCAACGACTGATTGCAGAAAATAATTTATGACACATGTTGATTTGTCTCTGCTGACTATAATACATACAAGATGGAATTCAAATTAATTATTTACAAAGCTACACAAACACAAAACAGTTTGAACATTTGTGTATTTTGAGGAAACAGACTGAACCCGTTAACGTTCCATTGTGTTGTACAAACTGAGAAGTTCATGCCTGTTTGGCAACATAAAAAGCAACAAATATGAACAGAATGGTGGACCTTTAAGGTTATTAAATAACCTGGCTGCCTTCAAACAGTCATAACATGGGTTTTAGTTTTCTTTGCAGACATTTTCAGGGAAAGTTTCTGACTTTAACAGTAATAGCAGTAAACTCTCAAAGTTTCTCCACACAGATTCTTCAACAGCATTCATGCTTCTTAACCACAAGTTATAATGCCTCATTGTTATAATAAAATAGACAATTTTTGGAAAAGAAAAGTGCAATTTTACAACTGTATGACTAACAAAGCTTTAAAGTTATTTATCTTCACCACCACTCAGCTAATACTCCACGTCAGAAGTACTTTCAATCATTAAATCCTATTTACAATCCGCTTTGCTACTATTATGGTCCCCCAAGCTAAGTAATCCATCCAGAAACCACCATCTGAGAGATGCAAGTAACGTGTTTATACATTTATACAAATACAAACATATGTACAGTAACGTACAGTATCTAAAATACAAGGAGACCCTCGTTGTTACAGTACAGAATATGGCCTCGTTCCTTTTAATTTGATCCCTTGTAAAATCTGTCAGAATTTACTTTTTTAGTCAAAGAATACACAGCCATTAATAGCAAAGTCAGTAAAAGTTAAGAGAGGAATGTATGGCTGAAGATTTGTAAGGCAGGCTATGTATCAGAGCAGAAAAATCTTCCGGTATTTGGTTTCATTATAGGGGGGAGGAGGAGGGGTGATTTAGTCTGGTTAAAACAGACTTTTGTTCTCTCGTCCTCGTTGTTTATACATGTTGCTGTTGACATGCTTTTGTGTAAAAGCTGTATGTAAAAATATTTGCAGTTGTTGATTTTAGATGCTTTTAGTGAACTCAAAATGAGATTTGTGGTCGCTAAAGAATAAGAGTACAGATTTTCATGAAGACATTATTTATAAAAGTGACCTGTTGTGTTATTTTGCCCTTTCTCTCTCTCTCAAAAAACAACAAACAAACAAAAAACATTGGGGATCTTGCTTTTCTTTTTGTTTTGCAGTACATGTCCCATTCACAAAGTTTTATCTTCGTATAAAAACACAGTGAATAACCCCAAATGTGGCAGATCTGGCCACAGACATGCAGTGGCCAAGAAATGCTGGTGTCCCACAGGGATGAGTATTGGTGCATCATGCTTTTTTTGTTTTACACCCTCTGCTGAGCCACAATGCTGCAGATGGTGGTGGATGATTGTGAAACAAACCCAAATCATCACAAGCGCTCACATGTTGTAGGCAACATAGATAGGATCCAGCTGGTCAGCGAGGAATGAGTCACGAAGGTGCATGCGTTGCTTCTCTCCTCTGGAGTTGATGGGTATCACCCCCGGGTCCACAATAACCACCACACCCACTATGAGGTGGTGCTCCTCCAGGACCACGTTTGTAATCAGAGGCACCAGGTCCAGAGCATCTTGCTCTGAACCACACAGCTCAGACACCACCACCAGCAGGTTAGTCCATGTAAACACAGCACTGGGAGGAAAGAGAACAAGGTGTTTAACAGCGATAACAAATTACTTTAATGAGAGATCTCTCTATTAGGTTATAAAAAAAAAAATGAAATAATGTTGTTTAAATTGTGATATGACTAGAAATGGTCATTTATAGCTTTAGCTTAAAAGAGTACATCTGTGTCTAAATGTGATCAAAAAATTGCCAACTTTCTTTTTTTTAATTAAACCACTTTGGTCTTTATTAAAAGCAAAACCTTTTGTTTTAGTTGTCCCACACTTCCACAAAGTTCCACTAAAGAAAACATGCACTTTAGCAACTAAAGAATCTGAGATCTTCAGAGTCTTTTTTTCTGTCAAGATTTATTTTTTGAAAAACAAAGAAAGGAGGCTTTTTAAGGAAGATAATTGTTCATAGCATTCTTACCTCTCAGCAATACTTCGGTGAGCTCGTGACACAGATGTTTCAATGTCAATAGGGTGGTACCGCAGCCCTCGTAGCTCCAGCGTCTCATCCAGTGAGCCCACCACAAACAGAGCATCGTGCCGATCTGACGGCAAAATGCAAAGGAGATGAGCAATCCAAAGAAGTGTGACTTCAAGTAAAAGATCTCATCAGTTCCTTAAGGAATAAACCATCTTCTAAATAAATGTTATAAGTTTGAACTCAAACTGTTTGACTCCAGTTTATTTTGTCTTGATGTTCGGTGTTGGATCTGTATATTTACCTCCACTGGCATCCAGCAGCTCCAAGTATCCAGTTCTGGCCCATAAAGTGTGTGGATCTCCAAAACTGAGCTTGGTGTTGAAGTGGTCAGCCTGAAGACTCTCCTCTCCGTAGATGGTGTAGTAACCACTTGCACTGTGAGGGCTGTTCACCCAGATCTAAAGACAGCAACACAAATGATGCCAGTTTCAACTAAAACACCACCTCACCAGGGTTATCTTACATGTTATTAGAAAAAACGGAAAGCCATCTCGCTTACCTCCCCCAGATGAGAATCACCAAGCGGGCCTCTGGTCTCAGGATTTACAATTATCACCCTAACACCGGGTAAGATCTGAAAATGAAGAAAATACATCATCAACATGGCTTTTTCCTGGAGTTCATGCTCACAATCTATCTGAAATGGATCAATGCATCTTACTTTGCCAGACTCCATCAGTGGAAGACTCTGTGGTGCACCTCTCTCCACCAGCCTCACTCTGAAAGGGACAACATATCCATAGACATATTTTGTCTTAAACCAAATGGGCACACACAGTCATTTTTAGTAAAATTAAGACTTTTTTTTAAACCAAATTAAATACATGATCAAATAGGGACAGTAGTCCCTCGCTACTTCGCGGTTCGTTTGTCGCAGACTTGCTCTGTCACGGTTTTTCAAAACAAGATTGGACATGACGCACAACTGACTGACTGATGGACGAGCTGCATGACCGGCATGGAATTTTTATTTAAAATTAATTATTTAAACTTATTTAGCACCTGCTGCTCCTTTGTGCAGCCCACACTGCAGGATAAGCTTCCTGCTGCAGCTGATCAGCTGTTCTCCGTGCAGAGCGGAGTAGTAGGCGTGGCCAAGAACACTTGCTTGTGCTACTATCTA
>JAVCKU010000128.1:16502626-16515512 GCA_032273985.1 Hypsolebias coamazonicus | reverse complement strand
CCGGGTACTCCGGTTTCCTCCCACAGACCAAAAACATGCATGTTAGACTGATTGATAACTCTAAATTGTCTCTATTGGTGTGAGTGAGAGAGTTAATGATTGTCTCATTGGTCTCTGTGTGTTCCTGTGATGGACTTGCGATTTGTCCTGGGTGTGCCCGGCCTCTCGCACAGTGATAGCTGGACAAGGGCACCAGTGACCCCCGTGACCCGAAAAGGTAGAAGTGGGTAAAGATAATGGATGGATGGACTTCAACAAAGCAGCTTGACTAACATGCAGAGGAAGCATTTGGGCAGTGCTTCCCGTGTTGTGAGTCACGAGTGTGGGTCAGATAATTTATTTAAATTTTTTTTTCTAATTATCTATTTTCTCCATGATTGTTACAAAAAAATAAACACACAGTATTTACAAGATGAAACAAACAAACCGTTAAGAAATTTTGTGTTGTCATGTACTGTTTATTAAAGTTTTCTGTTGTATTTGTATATAAACCAGCAATGGTTGGATTCACAACCTTCTACCACTATTATTTTGGGGATAAAGGATGAAAATTTTGGTCAACTTTGATTTGGGGGACAATCATCTTCACTTTATGCCAGCCTAGACCTAGCGCTGGTGGGTACCACCGAGTCCAAAAACAACTATACTTCAGTTTTATCTTCTTTACAATGGATAAAGCCATTTGAGCTTTAACCTAAAACTAATTAAAATAAAACTAAATGAGACTAGAGGGTGTAGTACGCAAAAGATAGACATCAGTCCAAGTACAGTGCCATGAGGAACCCCACAAAAAAAAAAAAAAAAAAAATACGGATGAGTATGAATGTCACAGTGTTCTAAATGTCAACACATCGCTGCAGATGGAAGCTCAAGATGATTTGTGGTGTATATATACAGCTAAAATTATTAAAAAACTTCACTTAAAAAATGACCAACAAGGTTTTTCTGTTCCAATTTACTATTTCTCTCTCAAATTGCTCAGTTAGCCAAGTTAGAAAGTGGCTAACAAATGTTAAAAAAGAAATGTATACATAATAAAGTTGTTTTTTTCACACCCGGTACTTCTTTCAGCTGCTTCCCTCTTCAGGGGTTGCCAAAGCGAACTACCTCGCTTGAAGACTTGACAATTATTTTTACACTGGATGCCCTTAGACCCCCGAGCTACCACAGAGCTCTGTATGAAGCAGAGAGCTGCCGAATAGAGCACCTGGGGGAGCAGATGGTGGGGCTTAAGGGCCCAGAGTGGGGCAAATGAGGGTGGAGGGTTTCACCTTTCCCACCCACATTTTGATGTCTGGGGAACTGAACCAGCAATCTTCCGATCACAGGCTTGCCTCTGCACCACCAGTCCCCACACTCAGTACTTAAGAGTAAATATGTACAGTACATTTGATTTTGCTCATTTTATGATAAATGTCCGTGTTTATTCCACCAGACTTCCACCTACAATTAATTTTACTCTAAATTTATCATTCAGGAGTTTTTGCTCACCTGTGAACCCCGTAGGCCGAGAGAAAACCCACCAGTAAATGCTTGTTTTACATTATTTTATTTTTGCCTGTGTCAACTTATTTGAGACTATACACAGATTTTTTCCCCATCTTGAAGCCTGAGTATTGGGCAAACTTACTCTAAACATATCTCCAATACATGTTTATTTTACCCCCATGTAGTTCAACCTCCATTAAAAAAAAATAATTAAAACTATATTCAACACATTAGAGCAGGGATGTCAAACCCACTTACAAAAGTGGCCAAATTAAAACCTTTTTCAAACTAAGGGCCGGTTTCAGAATCTACATTACCTCAAGTTAGATACCCAACATCTTGTCTTGGTTGCAGGTTAATCAATAAGAGTTTGATTGGTCTCATTTAACGTTTTCTGTTATACTTTGGACACCATAATCAAAGATTGCTGAAAAAAATTAAAGTGATAAAGTGTTTTACATTTAAAATAACATCTTGAGGGCCAGATAAGATGCCAACGAGGGCCACATTTGGCCCCCGGGCCTCGAGTTTGACACATATGCATTAGGGGAACACAGAACGTAAGAGTGCACGCTTTCCACATAGAAAAATACAACTCACTAAAAGTTTTGTTGTAAAAGAAAAAGAAAGAGTGACAAGTGGGAAACAAACATGATATTCTTGGAAGGAAATGCCAAAAATAAAAAAATACATTGCAAAACAGATGTAAAAGAAGCACCTTGCACCAAATACGAGGTCTGTTTTGCAACACAAATACATTTTTTTGGAGAAAAGCCCTCAACAACAGAGCATCTGTAATTAATGTGCTCTAATTAATAATCCAGTAATTTGTGAACTCCTATCACATTTGCTTTGGTCACAACTACAGCTTCTGACTGTAACAGACCAAACCCCTCTCAGGACAGCTCAATGAAAGAACATTAAAATAAAATAAAAATATATATTGCACTACTCTTTCCTCAACTGAAACAGCTGGGTACAGGATGTAAAATCTGTTGTTTGAATATCATTCAAAGGTCTTCAAAAAGACTATCCTCTGCAGGTGTGGTATATTAGGATAAGGGTGAAATCTTTATACAAGAATTTTTTTTGCATCAATTTGACATTACAGAAGAACAGTGATTGTATGAGTTACACACAAACAGTGGTATTTTAACTGTAAAATCCATGCAGTCAATAGGGTTTGATTAAAAAAAAAAAAAAGACTAATCATGACATTCGTTCCACGTGGACTTAAAGATGGTCACAATCTCAGTTTAAGCATCGTTCACATGTACAGTTTGTTATGAACTCAGCTGATAAACCGAGCGTATTTATGAAGGTTTCAAAAGAAAAATATGTAAAATTACAGAATAAAACAGACAAAAACAAAAAAACACTTAAATCCATGGCCTTTTACTGCAGCCATCCTGCCAACAGCTTACCAGATTTTAACAGCACAAGCAAAACATGAACAACAACATCATATTTCAGGAATTTAAAAAAAAGAAAATATTTTCTTACAAATAAAAAAAGCACGATACTTTACAGTAAACCAGCCAGCCTGAAAAGAAACAAACTTCATCACAGCCAGTGTGTGGGAACAAATTTGATTGCTGCTGCTTCCTGATCTAAAAAAACAAACAAACAAACAAACGAAAAAACAGTTAAAGAAAAATAAAAAACTCTTCCAAATCTAAAACCTTGTCCAGACAGGACAAGATCTGCCCCCCGAACCCTGCAGAATGAGTGTTCAACATGTTTTCCATATTTACATACGCAGAGAGACGAAGATTCGATGAGAGGAGGCCTGCTGCACGGGGACTGACGGAGAAACTGCACCACGTTTGAGAGTGATTATCATAAGCTGTGAGGGGAGAAGATATCTTAGTTATGTGGAGAGTGTGGGTCCCTCGTCACTAAACACTTTGCACCAGTCCGGCCTTTGAATGCCACTCCAGTTCATTCTGGTCGCCTTTTTTTCTACACATCATCTTGTGGCTGGCTGTGATTGCGTTGCCATGACAACCCCTCCTGGGTGACCCGACCCCATGCCGGCCAAGACCGACATGGCCACCGCCTCTGCAGCGCGGACACTCAGCCCGTTGATGGTGGCCACGGGGCTCGGCGCCGAGGCTGGGGGTGACGGCCCGTGTTGGATCACCGCCGCTGGGGAGCCGATGGGTTCAGTGGAAGTATCCCTGGAGGCCTCATCTCCTCCTGCAGCTACAGACAGACAGAGCAACATTCACCCTTAAGAGAGGTGAGCGAGTTAAAATGGAACATTAGATGGATGAGATGACGGATGAGTCCTGGCACAAAAAGCGGTTCGGTACTGGACGTTTGTTAAAGATCTTGAATGATTACCAAGGAAAACGGCCTTCTTCTGCATGACAGTGACAGGGCAGTCTTTGTGAGCTAGAAGGAGCTGTTTCAGCTGTGCCACCTCATTCCTTAAAAGAGTTACTTCATTCTGGCAACACAAAACACATGACGAACGTCAGGGGAGACCAATCAAAAAGCATGTTTTTATGGGTTAGTTTGAAAATCCCACTGGCTCACTGTTAACGACACGTTCATGTTGGCGAGGTCCTCTGCTTTTTTCTCTAGAGAGTTAACCCACAGCTTTCGTTTTTGTCTGCAGCGGGAAGCAGCTGCCCGGTTTCTTTCCAGAAAGCGCTGCCTCCTCTCATCAGGGTCCATCTCTGAAGCACGCCGCCGCCGGCCCCCTGTTGGCTGAGCAGGGGACACCTGGAGAATGAGGACGGGAATAAAAATGAGCTACTTGGAGATAAATGTCATGCAATTTTATTTTTGAATGGAGAATACAGTAATTGAATAACTACTCAGCAAGTATAATAGCTATTTAAAAAAAAATCAGATTCCCCTGTGAGAGAATTTAAAATGCAAATTGACTGAACCTAAAATAAGCTATTGTGAGAAGTTGGATCCAGTTGAAGAGTCCAGACCAAGATATAGTCAAGATCGGTCCACGTTTCAAAATGCTCTACTCCCTGTTAGTTTTTAAAGAAGTTTAAAAAATAAAATGTTACTGACATCTGCAGTCACAGCTACCAGTCCATGATGGTAGCTGTACAATCAGTTGCTGTGAAAACCTGTCTAAAAACTTCAAGAGTTATCAGACAGTTGCTTAAAGCACTTTTCAAATTGAAGCTTTATTTTAAAGACTGTTCAGACTATTTGGCTAAAACTTTACTCACAGATGCACATCACTGAACGTTTTCTTCTGGAGATATATGAATTATTTATTTTAGTCAAATGCAAAGGAGGCAGAAGATATTCTAAATTTTATTTAGTTAAAATCTGTTGTATTTACATGTTAACAGTATTTAAGTAAACTGACTGTGTTGGTGTTGATATTCCTTGTAATTTAACATGATCACAGTATGACGGAGCGAGTGGAAAACAACAACAGCTCGGCTGAATTAAATATTAAAAAAATATTGTTGAAACTGTTACAACTCTAGCTCCCAAGCAAACTTTGAGAAGTTACTTCCAAAGTTACCAAACTGACAGGATGGATTCCTTTATTCTAATTAAAGGACAAGTTATTTTATGCTCTTTATGTGTAAAAAAAAAACCCAGCCATAAAAGATTTATAAAGATAAAATCTGGTTTACAATGTTGACATTTCATATTAATACAATGATGCATTCCTGTCAACGAGAGCCTTCATGACGCAACAGCGTGGTTCTCAGTTTAATGTGTGTTTACTGTACCTGTGGTTGTGCAGGAGACGGTGCATCAGAATTCTGGGAGGGCTGTTGGCTCAGTTCCTGTCGCTGCGGGACAGCGGGGATAGACCCTGATCCACCACCTGCTCCATCTTCTGCTCCTGGGCCTTGATGAGACAGTGCGGCCTTCAGTCGCTACAAAGACACAAAAAACACCTCATGTCGATCTTATGTCAACCTCCCAAAATAAAGCAAAGTAAGTTTGTAGTTTTGATAGATTTAATCAACTATAACAATTAATTTATAAATGTATATAAATGGGTGGTTATAAAATAACAGTGATTAATGAACTCACTATCTTGGTCTCAGTGTGAAGGCCATATCCAGATGGAGATGATGAACCACTGCTGACTCCTCCAACAGGGGGTCCTGGAATCCCAGGGATGTTAGGCACTGTGTTCACTGGCCTCACAAGCTTCAAAACATATCAAATATCAATAAAAACGAAAAGAGGAAAAACAAATATGAAGAGCAACCACAATTTGAAACACAAGCCATTACATGTTTATTTCAAGTCTTGACTTACAGATATAACTGAGGTTAACTGCACTGGGCTGGGCAAAAGAGGGACAGTCTGCCCATTAGGGAGATGCCTCACCAGTGGATATGCACTTGTGGGAGAGCTGTCGGCAATAAAAGATACTTGCACAGTAAATAAAAGAAGCTCAGCGAAAGCTGTAATTGTTGAGCATTTTTTGAGTAACACTGAGTTTTGAGACTTTTTTGCAAGAATTCCTCATGTCATCAGATACGAATAGAAGAAAACAGGAGTACGGTGTAATTTACCCAAGCTGCCTGTTGGAAGGTGGCGCTTGTGTGATTACAGACGTTGGAGAAGGCAGAGTTGGCTGTAGTGGGTCATTACTTAAGTGTAGGGGAAGAGAACCTGGACGCACAATAGTTGGAGTGGGAGCAGAGCTAACCAAAGGTTTTGTGAGAATCTCCTGCAAATAAAACGTGTGTATAGTAAATCTGTAAAGAACTTAGCTGAGAACATAATTTGTGTGAATGCTTTAAATCTTGCTTCGCACCCTAGAGTCTCTGCTGTCTTCAGACATGCTGGACGAGGACTCAGGGCTTTCAGGAGGGGAAGAATCAACTTGTAAAGGAGCCTCTTCCTCATCTTTTACTTCAGATGGTGTTTGTAATGGTGCAGCCTTAAAGACCAAAAGCACAAATGAAAAGATGAAGACTTTCAAATGAATGAAGGTCTACTGCTGAAATAGTTTTATGCAATAATAACCAAAGGAAAACAAACATGTCCGTGATAATTACCGGTACCCTTAAAGTGTGTTTTGTTCTTTGCTCGTCATCATGCGTTTTGCATAAATCCTGCTCAAAGGAGGTGGCCAGCTCATTGAATAGACCAACCTCCTCACAATTCTTGAGGAAACGAGTGGGAGTGGGGGTTTGGTCTGAAAAAAAAAAAAAAACATGGCAAGAAGCTATACTCTTCCAAGCAGAGACACTGACAGCATTACATCCAAAGCATTGACAGATTTAATTATCCTTTGTTCAAGCTAATTTAAAATAAAGAAATTAGAAAAAAAAAAAATAGTAATTACCTGCAATAATCACTGAGTCTGTTCTGGCTGGACCAAATTTTAATGTCATTTCATGTTTGTGTTTGTGCACTGACAGGTGGTCTTCATTTGTGAATCTCTGCCAAAAATAACCATTAAAATAAAAAGACAGCTTTAGGATCAATAGAAAGGACATTATTTCTCACAATAGTACAGATTAGAAACATAATTCAAAATACATTAAAATAACTTCATTACAACTGATTTTAGATAACAGCAGCTGTTCAATAAAATGATCAAGAAATGATTTTGGACACCATGGAAATAGTGAATATTGTCCACAGCTCGACTGAAAAGGTTAGCTTCAAGTTAAAAAGCAATAAACTATATTGCTATTATAATAATCTAAGCAAAACTAAGACGTGCCCCAAGTTAAAAGGAATAAATCAAGTTTTGTGTTTACAAAAACAAGGTGAAAATGGCAATTTTAGTTATTTTTTTAATTCCAGGTTTAACTTAAATAGTACTCTCACTGCTAGCAATATGAAAAGTAGTTTTTTTTTTTTTTTCTAATTTAGATGACAGCTCCATTGAAAAAGCCAGCATTAGCTTGAAGTTCCCATCTACGCCTTAGTAAAAAAAATAAAAACTGAAACTTCTTCATAATTTGCTTATGGGGTATCAGGTTTAGCAACTTCAGCTTTGAGGAAAAACAGCTGTTTTGTTTGATTGAGTTAATTTAGAATCACAAAACACCAGTAACAACAGAACAAATACTTTGTCTTGTAAAACTTCACACTATCACTTGCAGGGGAAAAAAAAATAACACTCCTAGAGAGATCACAGTCCAACTGAATACAGTATTGGTGCATATTATGGCGTTTGTGTCTGTCAGAACGGGGAAAAATGCAAAGCTTGTGCTATAATCCAGGGATTAAATTGAGAATAAGTGAAACAAAGAGAGAGTTTTAAAATGTGGCATGTTTTAAACATTTTACCTGCCCACACCCAGGGGCAGTGCAGACAAAGGGTCGATCATCCCCCATCTCAAACGTCCTGCAAGACAGCACGAAACAAATCAGCTTTTTGTAAAACAGCCACTCTTACAATTAAGCTGTAAAACTGAAAATGAAGGATTATGATTTAAGTATTATTAGTGGCTCTTTTGATCTACACTAAAAATTTGGGAGATGCTTGTTCAGGAACAATTAACGAGAGGGGGAACTGCTGTCAGTTGGAGCTGCTGCGTCTGAATGCAATGAATGTCATGCACCTGTTCTTGCTGCCCCCCAAAAAGCGCTCAAACAAGTCTCAGTAACAGCTGGTTCCGAGGAAGGGTCACAGGCCGAACACTGTCGGCCCGTTTCTAGGTTCTGTTATGGACCAGGCGGAGGATAGCCATGGACGAAATCAACCAAGAAGTCCATCTGAGTCGTTCGGCGTGGGCTGTTTTCACTGCCTTGCTGGATCATGTCTTCAGCTACCAACAGACAGCAGCTTAGGCTAAATGCAAAATTTTTGCTTTGACTTTCTGAAGATGGGCGCCGATGTGTCACGTCCCCGTCACGTTAAAGCATTTCTACTCAGATTAACAGCGTCGTTATAAGGAGCAGGTGAACAAAAAACATGAAATAACGGAAAGCCGTGTACGTCTTGAAAGCATTTTTTTTAGTGACATGCATTATCACCACAGCTAGCTAAGCCTATGCTAACAGCTACACGAAGCTTTCTATGAGAATGTACACTAACACGTTAGCGGCTAATGCTAAAGAGAGCTGTTGGCCAACTCCTCAGCATGTGTATGACGTGCTTCATGAACAGTGACACGATGGATTCAATAAACAGCAAGGTTATATCATATGAAATATGCCATAACTCACCGGACGTTTAAACCGCCTCTCGACTCCCCCTCCCTGCTTCGGACAGTTCTGTGCTGCTGTTGACACTCTGACGCGAACATCGACCAAATATCGCGAGAGTTGGAACTTGGCCGAGAATTACGTAACGAGATTCATCAGACTCGTCCATCTGGCGATTATAATCCAAAACGTTCTCCTAAAGTTAAGCATCATTACCATGCACACAATCTGATCAGTTCAGTTACTCTCAAGCAGCAATAGTCTCTTGAACATATTTTGTTAATGCAATTACAGCAGTTACATAATCTTTAGTTATTTCCAGATGTTTACTTGGCAGTGTTTGACTGAGCATGACTTTCCTTACAAAAAATAAACATCCCCAAAACTTTTGTATTTTTGCTCATTAAAATTCACTAGGTTGACAAAGTGAACCTCTGCAAAACTAACATAGGGTTCAATAACAAGGACTTAAATGTTGAAATAGTAACAACTTCGATACACGAGTGGTTTCAGTAAAGACTTGATTTATTGTTCCTGATGTGACAAATTCAAGATGAGTTTTTAACAAGCAACTAAGAGTGACTTGTAGCTGAAAAAAAAAAAAAAAACCCATCTATAAAGGCACTCAGGGCAGACATGCTTAAAAAGTCTGACAAAGAACACAATTCTATAAACACCAAGCTTTCTTTTAAGATGTACACATTTTTTTCATTTATGCATAAAATGAGAATTTGCGCGCAACATTAATTCACTCCTTCAAAGTAGTAAACCAGTTAGGATCAAATTAAGTGTGTTTCAATTACTACGAGGTGAATTTCACTGAGTACAACTGTTATAAACAAACAAGTAAACAATTTACAAAAACATTACATGAATATGTCAAAAACAATTGTCTACTTGGGTAGAAAATTGCATAACATAAACGGAACAACCCAGAACAAGTCTAATCTCTAATATATCCAGAGATTCAAGAACAGTATTACTACAGATTAATAAAACAAGTTCATATGGTACTTTCATGTGCCATCAAAACAAATCATCACTAGATCAGTGTAAGACACTAATAGCGAAAATATATTGATTACAAATATGCTTCTATCTCCCCCTAATTATGCCTGTTGTCAATTTAATAGCTGCTACACTGTAAAAAAAAACACTTAACAGAACAATACATGCATGTCACCATAATGGTTTGTAGACTGGATCATAGCTGGAAACTTTCGGCATAGCTTTAGCTGCGACTCCAGCCTGACTGGTGGTCGTCCTTTTATTTAACCACAGTACGCAACAAAGTCGGAACAATTAACTAATCAACACAATCTCGCGTTGTTGCCAACGTTGATCATCTTTGATAAATCGTTCATTGTGCTCCTGCTTCATCACAAGACCATCAATCACTGCAAAGTACATGGCAGACAATTTACCTTATTCCTGAGTAGATGTTCTATACAGTAAATATTATGAAAATATTAAATTCAAACTTAAGACACAAGATCTGTTAACTGCTAATATGAATCTCTAAGATTAGTAACAAACTTTGAGTCCAACAAATATGCTTTGCTCCTTAAAAAATGTTTACAAAGAAAAGATTGCAGGAAAACATTTTATAAAAATGCATCAAATATGAAATGTTTCTTAAAAAGTTGTGTGTAATCAAATGAAAAGAGTTTAGAGCTTAGCCATCTGTGAAAAATAAAACGGAAGCAGCAAGTTTAGACACTTTTTGCTGCATTTGGATCAAGGAAATTAAAAGAATGTCAAGATTTTGTTTTCCAACAGTATCTTGAGAAAGCGCTTTAGCTTCATTTAAAGAACGGTTCAAGATTGATAAAAGCACAAGCTTAATTACGGTCAAGTCAAATAAATAAATTCACATAGAAAACAGATTTTTCCTCAAACAGCGAATGATGAAAAACAAACAAAAGTATTCAGAAAACTTGAAAAAAAAAAAAAGTCATTACACTACAATAACTAGTCTTTAAATGTTGGCAACCTTAACATCTAATGTTTCTGTTACAAAGTTACTCAAACACTGAGTACTGTAAAAAACATTTCCAAAGCAATTACTATTAATATTTGTACACCAAGATTCAAATTCAAGCAACTACTTCCATTCATTATTTTAAGCTTTTATAAAAGTAATAGCTATTCCTTGATCAAGAATTAAACGTTTCATATGATTATTTAACATCAACGCAAAACTCAATTAACATAAATGCTTAAGATGCACAATGTGACTTTTTTCTAATTCTCCAACTATTTAAATAGCTCTACAAAAAGCCTTTCTATCTCTTTTGTTCCATTTATTATACCATTTGTACAAATCCAAGTGAAATTACTTTAGCAAGGTGAAATATGACATTTAGTTGCAGAATGTCTAAGCGGAGACAGCATGTCAAAGTCCAAAACCAGACGTTAGGACACACTGGTGCTAAAAGGTTCAAAGAGCAGCGCTGCCTGATTTCATTGCTCCCTCTGAAAGCTTTCTTAGCCTAAAAAGTTTCTTCAGCTGAGAAAACTTCCTCAAGAGAGGAACTCCTGCAATCATCACAAAAAACAAACAAACAAAAAATAAAACTGCCAAGCCAGAACAGCCGACACCTGCCGATGATACCTTTGTTTCACTGTTAGTGGAGTAAAGCTACATTATTACAAATATACATTTACGCTCTCAGAAAAGCTTGATATTACTCGACGTCTATATTCTACACAATAGGTGTCTGCAACATAAAAGACTCTTTAACCAAGCCAAAAGAAATATATCCATATTCATCTGTCTATGTACATATTTACATACTGTATATATATATATGGTAGTTACTCAGTTTTAGTTATGGTCTTAAGTTACATTTTAAATTATTTTGGTGAAGTGGGGGGAATGTTTTGCTCCTTTCCACCGCGTTTGCCTCCCCGCGGCGTGGAAAACCATCTGTCCCTCTGATGCTCCCGTGTCTTCAGCCCTGAACCTCTTGGTCTGGCATGACCAGGCGCCCCCCTGAAGTTATGTAAGTGTTGCCGAGGAGGCCGTTTATCTCCAGCTTTCTCTGGAGCGTGCCAAGAGTTGAGAGGAGGCGCCTCGACTGTATTGACCTTGAGCTCTTGCAGTGGCTGGCTGGCTGAAGCAGCAGGAGGAGAGGTAGACCGTGTCTGCACTGGTAGTGGGTCTCTGGCTGGTCTTTGGCACACCTCTGCATAGCTGAGCTTTCTTTGACCCTAGTGAGAAAGAAATGTTTGACAAATGTGGCCAGTGTCTCGGCCAATAAGAACATTTGTACATAGCACAGTGAAGCTGGAGAGTTGAGACAATGTCTATCTAAAGACACAAAGACAACCACGGTTACAGTGTGTGACTACCGTAATTTCCAGACTATTGAGTGCAAGCTGTGCCCACCAAATTAAAAAGATTTTGCCCGTATAAGTCACACTTGTGTGTATAAGCCGCGGGTGTTCGCGTAGCGAGTGGCAGGACACAGCTACTGAGAGATGTGCAGCTCTTGTTGTAGATCAAGAATCAACCACCAGATGGTGTTTTATAGACTTTGACTGTTCAACAGGCAGAGATTGAACCCACAGGTCGTCATAACAACTACCTCCCTCACTCATGGTTACTCTACTGAATGGCCTAACACAAACTAACACATAATGAACACATAAACTAGGCTAACAAAAACAGTCTAATCACTAAAAGAACAATGCTTAAACAGCTAACCGAAATGGTTAACAATGAAGATAAATTTTACCCATAATCCTTCCCTTAGTCCATGTGACTGACAGTCAACCACAATGAACCACAGAATGTTATAATGCGTACCGGTAACATACACAAAGTTGCCACAAAAAAAAAAGGTCACACTAATATTTCACTGGACCACCCTTAGCTTTGATTACATCGTGCATTCGCTGTGGCATTGTTTCGATAAGCTTCTGCAATGTCACATGAACCATTTCCATCCAGTGTTGCATTCATTTTTCACCAAGATCTTGCATTGATGATGGCAGATGCTGACTACTGTGCAAAGCCTTCTCCAACACATCCTAAAAATTCTCAATGGGGTTAAGGTCTAGACTCTGTGGTGGCCAATCCATGTGTGAAAATTATGTCTCATGCTCCCAGAACTACTCTTTCACAATTCAAACCCGATGAATCCTGGCATTGTCATGTTGGAATATGCCCGTGCCATCAAGGAAGAAAAAAAATCCATTGATTCAGTATACATTCAGGTAGTCTGCTGACCTCATTTTTGAGCACATGCTGAACTTAGACCTGACCAACTGCAGCAAC
>JAVCKU010000128.1:16488043-16502526 GCA_032273985.1 Hypsolebias coamazonicus | reverse complement strand
GTGAGGACAGAGGATGCAGAGGACAGAGTGAGGTGGAGGAGGATGACTCACTGTGGCGACCCCTGAAGAGGGAACAGCCAAAAGAAGAAAAAGAAGATTGGAGCAGCTGCTTCTTTCAGCTCCCACACTGATATTTCCCTGGATTTATGTCACGTGCAGCTGTCCAGCAACACAACTTCTGCACGCCAGCTGTAGTAGGACGCTCGTTGTAATGTACAAGCTTGGAATTTATAGGCACTAATGGCATTTTTCTCTGCCATCAGGAGGTAAACGTTTACTAACTGTCGGCTCAGTGTCAAACAGTCTTCATGGAGGGTACGTTAGAACAGTCACACACACTGATACAGAGTCAAATAAAAGTGTATTTATTATTCCGGCCAGACATTAGTAAATAATTCAGATATAAATCTCGATCAGTTCTCTGGTTTCTTCGCCTCTCGTGTTTCCCACCCTGCTGCTGAACTGTCATCGCTGATGTTCCTGAACGCTGAAGCTTCGGCTGAACAGCCGAAGAGGCCGTCACAACAGGAAAATGAAAGCCACAGTAGAAATTCTTTGTGACAGCAACACAATATAAACATATTTTTTCAGAAAAGGGAGTGGTTTCCTCAGGTGGAAACTTTTTGACAGCAGTGCATGAGCAGTAATTATTCGTTAGCGGTGTGAGCGTCATCGCAGAACAGGAAAGTAAAACGTGATTTAAAGCTGCGCCTTCTGAAGCCTAACTAAGAGGATGTCGCTGATGAGAAGTTAGGTTCATTTCGTTCACAAGTACGTAATATAATTTTTCACATTTGAACGTTTCATTTTTGGTAGTTATATATTAACCCAGGGTTCAGAGTACCAAGAACTGAAAAGACTTGACTGTAGCCCAGATAAAATGGTAAGTGGTTTAAATGATACAAATGTACTTTGTAGAAGGTGACTGGACAAGAAAGGACCTGCAAAAGGACAACAGAAGGTTTAATCATGGTCTCTAGGTAGGTTGGCATTATTTTTATGAGTTTATGGTACATTTTTGTGTTCCAGGTTCTGGGGGGAAACAGTGAGATTCCAGGTTCCACGGTTCAAAGAGAGAGTTCCAGGAGGTTCAACAGGGCAGATGTAAGAAAGTGGGTGTGTGGTGGGCTGAAGGCTGAGTGGAAGAAGATGTACAAATATATCTCAAATTTAAGTCAGCGGGCTGTAGGTTGCTGTCACCATGCATTGACTTTTGGCTCAAGGGTAGGAGGCAATCAGCTGTATCAGGAACAGAACTGCTCCTACAGAAAGTGCTTGGTGTAAACCAACAGAAAACAGGAATCTTAATAGCACGGAAATGATTATTCAGTCTGGCTGTAGGAGGAACTTTTCCTAACACCATGTGATTACAAGAACATTTGTCATCATCTGTGGAATAAAAAAAAAATGCAAGTATTGGACTGAGACGCTATCGGCCAATCCATATTTTCTTATTTTTGTATGATCTGTATCAGAAATGTAAAAAAGTCTTTATCGGGACATAAAAACACATGCTTACTTATTAAAAAGTATAATTCCTTGATGGAATATCACCTTTATAAATGTCTAACATGAATCTAACTGATGTGAACCATAGGTAACTGCAGCGGGTTGCCAGGTAGGACACAACACAACATTGCACTGCTGCTTTAACAGTATCACATTTAGACTCAAACTCACACTGGTTGTGCTTTGTTGGCCAAAAACTATTTGTCATGTATCATATAGACCCTGAAACTAAATAGGATGATTATTGTATATTTACCATACCATACCATACCATACCATACCATTTTATTTATAGAGCACTTAAAACAGCGACAAGTCCAACCAAAGTGATGCACATTTGGCAACACTGAAGAGAACAAACCTGACTGGAGGTAAAATCAGCATGGTCACATGACCTTGTGGCTTTTTAGATAACACGGTTTGCTCAAGGTCTGAGCAGATATTGTCTGAGTGCATTCACATAAAAACATATTTAATATGTGAAAATGTGCCAGAAAAGTCATTTATCTGTTACTTCAGTGGACAGATCTCTGAAATATAAACATTTAAACTCATTTCAATCAATTCTTTCAACAGTTAATTCATCTTCATTTCAAAAGTCATTAGTATGTGCTTGGTGTCACCTTTGGGAGGACAGTCGTGTCTCCATACCGCGTCTCTGTGAACAGATTTAGCAACATACGTGGACCACACACGTGCGCACACCTGTCAGTTGGCTTCTGTCCCCGGGTTTCATCTGTCTCTTTGCTGCAGGGCCTCAGCAAACCCACAACGATGCTGTTCTCTCTGCCTAAATTCAATAAAGCTGTGACCTTGTGCATGGGCATTGTGGGAAATAAGGACATTGCAGCCAGATTAAAACCTTCTATGCTCAAAGTAAAAACAATTCATGGTGGCATTAAACAGAATTTATTATTTTTTCACCATTGGTCTTTATTTCTGGTGACATTTCACAGTGAAACTTTGGGCCAAATTTTTTGGCTGCACATCACTCATTACTTCTAACAAACTTCACCTTATTAACACAGATCTCCTCAAACCTGCAGATTATTTGGTTCTAAAGAAAGGAATAAATACCATACATACCACTTTATTTATAAAGCGCTTTAGACAGTGACAGTGCACACCAAAGTGCTGTACAGGGACATACAGACCAAGCACACAGCAACAAGACTACATAACGAGAAACCGAACATAGAAACAAAAACAAAAACATAGTGGACAACAACAGCAACATGACCAACACAGTGTGATGCACACAAGCTCAGCACAGATCACATGGTGCTGAAAGCCAGGGAATAATAGTGTGTTTTTAAGTAAGATTTAAAAACTGCAAGGGAGGGGGCCTGTCTGACAAGCAGAGGTAACTCGTTCCAAAGTCTTGGACCTGCGACAGAGAAGGTCCTGTCACTTCTGTGCTTGAGACGGGTTCCTGAAACTGTGAGGGAGGGGGCCTGTCTGACTAACGTTCCACAGTCTTGGACCTGTGACAGAGAAGGCCCTGTCACTTCTGCGCTTGAGACGGGTTCCTGGAAATGTGAGGAGCAACTGGTCTGCTGACCTGAGAGAACGTGGCGGGACATACGGCTGCAGCAGATCTGTAAGATAGGAGGAGGCAGAGCTGTTTAGTGATCTATAGACATACAAAAGCATTTTGAATTGGATTCAAAGGTGAACCAGAAGCCAGTGCAGGGAGGCCAAGACTGGTGTAATGTACTCTCTTTTGCCTGTACTGGTTAAAAATCAGGCTGCTGCGATCTGGACCAGTTGAATTCTAGCAATGGAGGTCTGACTGATACCAACAAGGAGCAAGTTGCAATAATCGAGCCTGGATGTAATGAATGCATGAATTACTCTCTCCAGGTTATTTTTTGACAATATGGGCTTCAGCTTAGACAATCACCTCAGCAGGATTTAACGATCATGTTTATATGACTGTTGAGTTTCAAAGAAAGGTTAAGTATCACTCCCAGATTAGCGATTCTTTGTTTCACTAACGGTGCCAGAACTGACAGGTCGATGCAGTGGTTGGTGATTGTGTTATTGGGAAGAAACAACTTAACTTCAGACTACTTCCCATTGAAACTCAAGAAATTTAAAGCCATCCAGTCTCTGATGTCAACCAGGCAGTCCAGCAAAGGTTGATTAGAGTGAGTACTGTTATGTCTGAGGGAGAAGTAGATTTGACAATTGTCGATGTAGCCATGAAAAGAAATGTTGTGTTTCTGGAAAATACCACCTAGTGGCAGCAGGTACAAAGAAAATAAAAGGGGACTGAGGATGGACCCCTGTGGTGCCCCTCAATTAAGCGTTGCCGAAGCTGAACTTAAATCTTTGATGAAGACACAAAAGGATCTGTCAGCGAGGTATGATATAAACCATTCAAGGGCTGACCCTGTGATGTCCACCCACTGCTCTAACCTCGCAATGAGGATCTCGTGGTTGATTGTATCAAAAGCAGATGTGAGGTCCAGTAAGAGAAGGAGCACAGAATCACCAGCGTCTATGAATAGGAAGATATCGTTAAAAACCTTAAGTAGGGCAGTTTCAGTGCTGTGGAGAGGTTTAAAGCCAGACTGGAATAGTTCTAAGATGGTGTGGTCCTCTAGAAAGCATTTCAGCTGGGACTCCACTATTTTTTTTCCAGCAGTTTAGTGACAAATGGGAGTCTGGAGATAGGCCAGAAGTTGGACATGACTGAGTGATCAAGGCTAGTTTTTTTTTTATCTTTCCAGGAGCAGTTGGACAGCAGCATGTTTAAAAGATTTTGGCACCACACCTGAGGATAGGCTACTAGTCACAATGGCAAGAACAAGAGGGCCCAGAACAGAAAGAACCTCCTTTAGGAGTTGAGGGGGGACGGCGTCAAAGGGGGAACCAGATGACTTCATGCTGCACATGACCTGCTCCAGAGAGGACAGAGAGATGGGCTCAAAGTGGTCAAAAACAGCTACACAGTGAGATGGGATGGACGGATCATGAGCATGTGGAGAAATGAGTGCCCGGGTGTTCGCAACTTTTTCTAAAAAGAAATGGAGGAAGTTTTCACACAGCTCAGTTGACGCTTCCAGAGGTGAAGGTTCACTGAGGTGTAGAACTGAGTTTAGGGTGGAAAAAAGAACTCGGGGGTTGTGGGAGTTTGAGGCAATTATATCAGAAAATTCTTAGATTTAGCAGCTTCTGCTTTCTGATATTTCAATTCAAAAATACTTAATGAAAAGAAACCTGCAGCCTGCAAACTACAGGTTTGTGTCCTGCTAGTACTGGGAGCATTACTGTAAGTAGCGAGTATGTGTTGGTACTTACCTGGTAGGTACCAGACTTGCAATTCCCCCATCCTGAGCAGCACAATGGCAACTGTGGAAAGGAATAGTGCCCTAGTAACAAAAATAAATTTCCACCAGGACTAGGCACAGAAGGAGCTACCATCTGCCTCGACTGGCTGAGATTTGAAAAGACAAAAAAGAGACAGACTAACACGGGATGGTTGGTCCAGGTGTGGTTTCTATGTCCAGATGTAGTTTATGTGCCAGGTGTAGTTTCTACGATCCAGGTGTAGTTTCTATGGTCCAGTTGTACTTTCTGTGTCCAGGTGGAGTTTATATGTCCAGCTGGAGTTTCAATAGTCCATCCTATGCTCCAGGAGTAGTTTTTTTTTAACCGTCCAGGTATAGTTCCTATAGTTCAAGTGTAGTTTATACGGTCCATATGTAGTGTTTATGGTCTTGGTTTGGTTCCTATAGTCCAGGTGAAGTTTCTATGGTCCAGGTATAGTTCCTATAGCTCAGATGCTGTTTCTGTGGTCCAGGTGAAGTTTCTATGGTTCCGGTGTAGTTTACCTCATCCAGGTGTAATTTCTTAGTCCATGTGTAGTTTATATAGACCAGGAGTAGTTTCTATAGCCCAGGTGTAGTTCCTACAGTTTATGTATAGTTTATATGGTCCAGATGTGGTTTCTATGCTCCATTTGTAGTTTCTGTGGTTCAAGTGTAGTTTCTATAGGAAAAAACCCCACACAGAACTTAATAATGGCAGCAATAATTACACGAACAAATACAAAGAGTAGAGTAAGTATTGACAGTAGCAGAGTCAGGAGATGTGGTCAGTCTGCCCTCTGGCACTAGAAGCCTATAGCAGCAGAACTAAGAGAACGCTCAGAAAATCCATCAACCCTAACTATAGGATTAATTCAAATGAAAAGTTTAAGCCTACTGTAGTTGTGAAAATGTAGTTTAAACAAAAACTTGATTTAACCTATGAAAACCAGGCACTGCTCACAGTTTTACAGACAGTTTATAAGTTAAATATTCTGTAAATTATCCCATTGTGTCTTCATTTCAGCTATATTTTAGCTCAACTTCATGAATTCAGCTAATGTCTCTGAACTCTGTATCATAAGCACCACTTTTCAACAAGCACCATTTTGTAGATGACACTTATGGTCACCCATCCTTTGCTTAAGTAAATTAGTGTGATCTTTGAGGCTTGTGGACAGGGAGTGGACGGTATGCGACACTTCACTCTGTATGTGTCGCTCTAATTGAACAGTGGAAGGACCCAATGCAAGGCTGTGAACTTTTAAATCACTTCTGTGTTTTTACTTCAAATGATCTGACCAGGTGTGCAGGCCAAGAAAAAAACCTAGAGATGAAGGGACTCCGCGTGTCAAACCCAAATACCATTCTGCTTGTTATAATTCAGTATTATGTCAATGACTGGGGTCCTGGTCTGAAGGTGACTTCATTACATTACAGGTTATTGCCTCATATATCAAAGTTGGGCTGCCCCAGTTTTTAGGTGGCAGAAGTGTCTGACTGACTGTGAAATTGACTGCTCTCCATCACAGAGTAATTAGATTACCCAGCTGGTTATGTAAGACAGCAACACCACTCCTCGGTGACAGCTACGAGGATAACGATGAGGCTGCCGCTCACCAACAGGAGATGTTGATGGAAGCGGACGTCTTTTTTGCCGGGTTTTTCTGTCAAAGAAAAAGTGAGATGATGGAAAAGCGAGTGGAGTTTACAAACCCATCAACAACTGATCACCTTTTTGAGTCAGCCTGAATCAAGATGGCCGCCTCAGCTAATCAACCTTGGCAAACACAAACACGGCTCCAGCTCTGTCAGTTTGACAGATTTAGAGCTACATTGTGGTGATGTAGTAGCTGAGAGTCATCCCAAGCATTTACTCTGAGCGCTGACAGTTTACTCAAAGTCTTCATTACAATGCTGGTGTGCACTTGACAGGTGATATGCATTCCTGCAAGAGATGTTGTGTATTAAGTTTGTTTTCATTTTTAACTTGTTAACTCTGGTACAATGTTCAGCTACTTTCAGCTACATTAAAATGAACTAAATCAGACATTTGAACCCCTCAGAAATTAGATTGCTGCAAATTAGTATCAAAACGAAACAAAACTAAAGGAATGCTTGTCACCCTTCTTATGATGAGAAGGTACAACATTAAAGTATTTCTGGTCAAATCTAATGACATTAGTATCAATACTCAAATTTTGTGTTGCAGACTACTCTTAGCTACAAACACTCCAACATTTAGCTCAGTATCTGTAAAATTGACTGAGACTTAGTTTGGTGTGTTTTTGAAGACCAGTTGGCTATGGCAGCCATCTTGAATCAGGTTGTCACCTAAAGGTAATCAGTTGTAGATGTGCCTCCATTAATTATTCATAAAGTTTCATTCAAAATCCATGAGACTGAAGGATCTGAGTCGTGTGATCCAACCAATAAAACCATTGGTGTCAGATGGGGACACACTGGTGGGGGGTGCCGTCTGGGGGTCCTTCCCCAGAAATTTTTGAATAAAACAGATGCTATTTCCTGCATTCTAGTGTTAAACATCTACATTTACCTACATAATTAAACATTTGATTCAATTACCATTTTAGAAAGAACAGCACAAGAACTAGCCTGACCAACAGTTCTCCTTGTGTGAACAGAGCATGCTCTGCTTCTTTCATGCATCTTTAGTGCTGTGCTAGTGGTGCGCAATATAGACACGCTAGCTAAGATGCTACAGACATAATGTTCTGCTTCTCTTATTCATCCTACCCCCCATTCAGGTCAACAACTACCGGCACTAATGTAACGCCAAGCTAGCACACAATACAGAGGTGTCTCGCCCTGCCCTGTCCACAAAAAAAAAAAAAAACTCTCAGAGATGAGTGTCCTGCCAAGCCAAGTGATGCAGGAGAAACACTGTATGTGGTGTAGTGAGTTGTAGGTAACCAAGAAAACCCAGAGTGGACTCAGTGGTTTGAGTATTCTCCCATTAATCAAGTGGAATCGATTTGTTCACAAAGAAACAGCACTGGTTGAACTAATATTTCATGGTAAATGTGTTTGTGTGTGTGTGTTGGGGGTGGGGTGGGGGGGCTCCAAATGAATATTTTTTAAGTATGGAGACATGTCGCCTATGGATACGACTGATATTTCATGCGATACGTTTCTTGGTGCGTTCTAGTTTCATGCTCGTAAGAAAACCAGATAGGACTCGGGTTGGGTTCCAGGTATGTTGGAAAGCACAGGTTAATTACTGAAACAAAAGGTTCTCAACTAGGAGTTGGACTTAGTCAATCACTGTGAGGCAATGAACGGTCCAACGATGAACCTTGGTTTGACTTGGTCTTTTGTAGAGAGAAAATCAACTGATGGGTGCCTGAGGGAGCCAAAACCACAGAATCCTAAAAAAAAAACTTACCAAACCACTGAAGGATAATCACAAGAAGCACAAAGAGCAGATGGAGGCTCGAGGAGGTCCGGACATGGCATAGAAGTCAATAATGCTCAAATGGTGAATGAATGCGACCTGAAGGACTGAGGCTGCTAAGTGGAGTGGATGCAGCTGTGACAGGTGGAGATGGGCGTGGCAGGCTGTCTGTAAAAGTATGAGAGGTGGGTGATGGTGCAGAGGAACACAAACTGACAAAAACTAAAACACGAGGACAAAACAACGAACTGAAGACACAGAAAACAAACAACAACAACCAAAACACACAGTTTGCAACACTTAGCCCTGAACTGAACTCCTAACCCAAAGATAAGGTTCTGTCTCATCAGAACCAGTATGTGGGTCCCATAAGGACTTCCTGTTCTGACAAGGTTGGTGATTACACTAGAAGAAGTCCCAAAGTGGGAACAAGAACTGGACACAAAAACGAAACCTCATCCATCATCACCTCCAGAAGATGCTTTATTACAAGTACCATAATTTCCAAACTATTGAGCGCACCTGAATACAAGCCACGCCCACTAAATAAAAAATTAGACATAATAAGCCTCACTTGTGTATAAGCTGTGTGTGTGTGTCCAGGTTGTAACATGAGATATTTACACACGTTTTTTTTTTAAACATTTAATTAAATATGCAACACACAGTAAATTCATTCAACCTTTACTTATACAGGTTAGTCCCATTGAGCCTCGTTGACTCATTTAGAGAGACCTAAATGTTTTTTGTTTTTTTTCTGAACAGTGCCTGTAACACAGCTGGTTAAAAAATATAATTAAATACAGTAGCCTGCCAGTAAAAGTCACTGATCAGTGTGTTCAATGACATGCCTTTTCATCTTATAAGTCTGAGACGCCATGCTGATCCACCTCTAAAATCTTCAATCTTGCTTTTGGTGGTGATTGTTTCGGCTTTCAGTTGGATCTGCACGGTGGAAACACCTCGACCGTCTGCTGGCTGTGTGCTCACCCAGCCTTCAAGAATGTTTTCAAGTTCGGGACATCTGTTTTTCCTGAAAGCTTTGCTCGTCTTTTTGCATTGATTCAGTTCTTCACGCTGTCGTCTGCAATGTCTCACCATCGATTCATTGACACCAAGCTTACGTGCAGCAGCTCTATTTCCTTCTTTGACAGCCAGATCGATCGCCTTTAACTTGAAAGCTGCATCATGTGCATTTCTTCGTGTGTTTTCCATGATGAAGGTCTGTGCATGAAGAGCAAAATAACTGATCTGAAGAATCTAGTGCGAGTCCGTTTGATTTACAGTAATCTAAAGTTTAATTAGTCCACTGTGACCTGTTCAGTAATTTCATTGGTCTGATTTTATTTTTTAACCTTTATTTATATAGGTAGTCTCACTGAGTCACAAGGTCCCACCCCCCAAGAGAGATGTGTATTGAGCAGCTCTGTTGAGCGCCTGGATGCAACGAGGCTAAATGCTTTTGGCGACATGAAGCTCGTTAGCCTGTCGAAATCAAACAAACCAATACTAATACATAAATTAGCCACAGCATTGTATAAGCCATGGGGTTCAACGTGCAAGAAAAAAGGAGTGGCTTATAGTCTGGAAATTACGGTAAAAACAAGTTGGACCATGGACTGACTGACTGCTAAGAAAAAGCCTGTCCCACAAGCAAACGGTGTTCATTACTTTTTGGTGTGCAGGCCTTACCTGTTCAGATTCTGGCGTTGAGAGGATGTTTTTGTCTGCAGGGACAGCCTGAGCAGACACAGTGGGAGCCGGTTCTGAAGCTGCTGTAGAAACAGGTTGTGTGGATGGAGAAATTTTTTCCTCTGCTTTGAACTGTTCACTTTTATCTTCTTTTGTTGCTGGTGGAGAAGCACTGAAATCAAAGACAAAACGTTGTTTTAAAAGCCATTTTGCCGCATGTTTGGCTTCTTCACTGGCATTTTATTATCTGGATGCACAGGTTACCTTGATACTTGTACAGCTGCCGTTTCTGTTTTAACAAGAGCAGGTTTAGAAGCTACACTGTCAGCCTCTTGCTTGATAACAGGACTTTCTACAGCTTTTGTATTTTGTGTAAAGTCCTCATGGTTCCCAGTCTATATATAAAAAACAAAACAAAACAAAAAACAAACAAACAGATGAAGCAGAATAATGCATTTAAACTTTCTACTCTGGAAACAATGTTTCCAATAGTACTGCTCACCTTGGTTGGAACCTTGATGCCTCGGACAACATCAGAAAGGCGCACCTCTGTCAAAGTGTCTCCTTGCACAGTGACCAGAGATCCTGGCAAGGGAGGAAAACTGGAAGCTGCCAGGTCAAAGTTAGGTGGAGTTGGCTTGGCCTCCGCCACAGGGTCAGGTTTCTGCATCTTATTTAAGGGGGGGGGAAAGACACACTTCAGATTTAAAATCAAATTATTTCTACCAAGAAACTAAGCTGATGCAACTTTTGAGACAAAGAATAATGAGGAAATAATCTACCTACCAAGGTATGCTCATCTTCTTTTTTCCTTCTCATTCCTCTATGATTGCTTCGCCTGCAAATTAGATTTAGAGTGATGCTTTTTTACTATTTAAAATTACATGAAAATAATATGCAGACAAAGGCTATTATTCTGAATGGACCAACAATGACAGTCTCATAAACAACTCAGTTAAAACAAACACATTCTTAAAATATCTTACCGATCTCGTCCAGGCCGGCTCAGATCTCTACTTGACATGACGGCCAGTGACGAAGTGTCTTTAGGGTCAAAGGAGGACAGACACACTGACTGTGCTCTGCTGTCAGACAGTGTTTTTGATGCTTGGAGATCCTGCGGGCTCAAGGGACTACAGAGTCTATCTGTCACGGTCTCTGGAGCCATATTAGGAGGAGTGATATCTCCACATCTAGGATGACATTTTACATGATTTCTAAATTCAAACAAAAACAGATGTTCTTCAATGCCATGTGTTCTGTTGAAATGTAGACATATTCCTGACAAAGAAAAACTAATTTACCATAATTTAGAGTGAGCACTTATTTGCAAATTTAATTAAACTAGACAGTAAAGCAAAGAGCTTAAAGAACATCATTAATCCATGTAACTAATGTCTAGACAAGTACTTCATGACAAGAACAACTCAAGACTGGACATGAATGAGAGCTTATTGATGTTGTAAGTTTCAGTTACCTGTTCCTTCCTAAAGGATGATGCCCACTAATTGCACTAGAGTTTGTTTTATAGCTCCAGGGATTGCTGTAACCATTCATGAATCCACCATTAGGAAAGGGTGCCTAGATGTACAAAGAAAACCAAATATATAATTCATATTAGAAAAATACATCGCTGCTCCTACATATGTACTTGGACTAAAGCCAAGTTCAACTGACTTAATGACAATTTAAAACAACAACAACATTGAAATAAACTCCAAATAGTTCTCACCAGTGGAGTTTCAAAGTGAGGGACGACAGCAGGGTTCCATGTTGAAGACACCACAGGATAAACAGGGTACTGCTGCTGGGGGTTGTACACCTGTTGCATATACACTGGAGAGGTGTACTGGCCCTGCAGCTGGGCAGGCTGTTGGTACACACCAGAACTCACGCTGCAGAAGCCATTCTTTCCAAAGAACGTGTTAATGGCTTTAATGCGAGCCTAGAGAAAAGACAGACATGTTTTTTAATCAAAAAGCAGCAACAGTCTTAATGTATAAGTTTCTTTTAGCTGCTCTCTTCATAAGGGGGTTGCTACAGCGAGCGAACTTGCATGAAAAATTCGACAATTGTTTTACGACAGATGCTGCTCCTGATGTAATGCTGAGGTTGTGAGTTCAACCCCAGGCTGCAAGACCAGTCACCAACCACCAAGCAACTGCAGCCACCCAGTGTACTTATGAGTAGTACTGATATATTAGTGTTCTTTATTCCCCTCAGATCTCATAATCTCACAGTCATGAGGCCATAAAACACTGCACTAAGGGAAAAGAGGGGGCAGGGATGAAAGTGAAGGGCAGAGGGAGAGAGAGGGTACAGCACAGAAGTTGAAAGTCAAGTTTTTGAGAGGTACAGGAAGTTAGTTCCAGATAGACAGTGCATATGGGTCCTTCCAAGCGCGATACTGATCATCACTGGGGTTTTTCCATACCATCTTTTGAATCCTTATTTGATTGTTTTTAGGGTGAGAAATAAATAAGAGGCTAACAAGCGTAGCATATGACACATTACACGCCCATCAACAAACTACATACAGCAATCTACAGCAATGGCCTGAACAAGCAAAGATCTAGTATAAAGTTTGACCTTGATTTGTGACTGTAGCCTTACAGCTGATGCGATGAAAAGATTATGCGACACTATCCAGCAGTGGTATGCGTATAGTTTAGTTAAATTATCTATAGCAGATCAGAAGTTATGGGTGGGACAAGCAAAGACCTTGATCTTAGAGCTGGTGTGATGAACAGACCTTGTCTATCTTTCAACAGGCATAAAATAAAAATGTGATAAATTTTGTGAAAAGCAAGAGTCCAATGTCACATTGTGATAAAAATGGCAAATAAACTATCTCAAAAATGTGTTTTTATAAGTCTGCTGGTCATACAGGACATGTTAAATCCAAACAAGATTAAAAGTAAAAACAACTGGACTTCTGTTCTGCTGAACACGTTTCAGTTCCCACCCAAAGAGCGTTCTCAATTGGTTTTAGAAGTCCTAACACACTTGTACAGAGACTGCTGGCTATCTGAACACTCATTTTAAAGTGATGCCAAAAACTAAAGTTTAGAATCTCTTACCAAAGGAGGATTAACATCAGTTCTAGAAACATCCGACAACATTAACGTTGAGCTCCTTAATACATCTTAATTTATGATCAATAACAAAAGATTAAAACATTGCTGTGTATGTTCAGTTAAGGTGTTTACCATGATTGGCTTCCCTTGGAATATTTTCACTTCTTCTCTTAGGTATTTGTACGCCTGGAGGCAGGGAGAGAAGAAAAACAAGAAACAAATGTTCACATTATACTGAACAGAAATGTTAATGAGTTCTTGGACAACTCCTGGTCATCATTAAAAATAGACATGGATACAGTATTTCCAGTATTGATCAACATCATTTGCGCCTACAAACAATAGCACTCAAAACTGATTATTGCAGTTAATTTGATTAATTCACATATTGAGAAAATGATTGCGTATGATCAGTTATTTTACTCGGTTATTTTAGTAAAAACAAACATTGCATTGTCCTGAGACAACTGCTTTAACATTATGTAATTAACAGCAGCTTGGTCCCATAAAACTACCTTATTTGCCCAGTTTAGGGGTTCATAATGAATTATATTGTTAAACTTGGTGTGAAAAACATTGAAATGGAAAGGAGTTTTGAAGAAGTGCCAACTTGAGCTAGACTTACCTGTAGTGCATCCATATCCGATTGAAACGTTATGTACCAGTTGCTGTTGTGAGCAAACTCTACACTTAACGCTTTTGGACAAGTTTCACTCTTAAAAAGGGCTTCTACTTCCTGTGAAAAGAATACAAGAATATTTTATAGATTTTAGTTTCCTCCTCAAAAACCCAATAGGAAAACAAGCCACAACACAGACAAAAATAAAGACAAAAACTAAATTTAAAATTCAAAAAGAAGCACAGAAATATACAACTCTGTTTAGTCAGACAATGTAGAGGACTGATGTGAATGAATTATAGTCCAATATTCACCTCAACTGGGGTAGTTTCTGGCACTTCTCTTAAGATAATGATACAGCGACTGTGGTTAGGCCGAACCTTCTTACCATCCTCATCGACTTGCACCAGTGGAGAAGCTGCAAACAAAAATCACACCAACATATATATATATATTTTTTAAGTAAATATAGATCCATTAGGTTTGCGCCAAACTTGTCAAGCAGATTGTTTTTTAAAAAGTTACCAACAAGAAAGAATAGAGCTAGAAATAATACAGGGTATATACAGAAATTCTTGAGTTAAATTTAATACCTTTTTAATACCATCACAATACTTTTTAATACCATCACGACACTGAGCTGTAACCGTAGCGGCAACCTCTTGTACGTCAGTTCAGAGCAACTAATTGTAAAGTGAAAGATTACTGCGATTTTCTTCCTAAATGTTGGTAGTAAATGTAGTTTTATAACAATTACTGGATACATCAAGTTGCTTCTTACCTCAATAAAAGTACTGACCTACTTGTTATTTAAATCTAACCCAAGACAAAAAGTTTAATTGTTCCCACACATAACA
>JAVCKU010000128.1:16471089-16482671 GCA_032273985.1 Hypsolebias coamazonicus | reverse complement strand
AAAACCATTACTAAGCCTATTTTTGTTCAACAGAATAGAGCTGTAAGGATTATAATAAAGAATTACAATAATCCTTGAAAAGCATTATGTCATCAACTGAAACTTTTGAAGTTTTATGATTTGGTGGACTATAATATTCTGTTAGCAATGTTTAAAGCTCAGAATTCTACACTTCCATCTAACACCCAAAGGCTTTTTGAAAAAAGGAAAAGTTATTATAATTTAAAGGGCACAGACATTTTTGTAAAACCTCAATACAGAACCAGTTTAAAGGGTTGGTCTACATCAATACAAGGCATAAGCTTGTGGAATAGCTTGGAAAACGATGTAAAAAAAAGTTGTCAATTTCTATATTTAAGAAAATGATCAAAACTAAATTGTTGAAAAGATATATATAAATTTTGCTAATATGAAATGTTCCAGAATATGTAAATGTTCTGCTAATATGAAATGTTCCAGAATATGTAAATGTTCTGCTTTCTATTGTATACAGATGATTATTGTTTTGAATTGATGTTTGAATTTTTTTTTAAAGGGGGCAGACATGATAAGATTTTTTCTTCTTCTGCCACCTTTCATTTTAGATTTTCCTTCTTCTTTTTTTGTGATTTGTAATTTCTTTTTTCATGTTTTAAATTCTGAAATGAACAAAATAAATAAACTAAACTAAACTAAATTCAAAATCCTATTTAACACTAAACTCCACTTTAGACCTGCTTTTTTCAGGCATGAACAACCACAAACCCCTACCAATCAGGACAAACCAGTTAAAGTATGAACCTTGTCTCTTTTTAACCTTTTTCTCTACATCTTCTTTGCTTAAACCGTGATACGTTACTCCCCTTTTCACACACTGCTGTTTCTCATCTGAGCTGACACAGACCAGAGACCTCTCTTTTCTCCTCACCAGCTCAGACAAACTGTGCGTGGGAAAAAGGAAAAACACACAAAAAAAAGAAAAAAGTGGGATAGGAGAGGTGGGGGCGCTTGTCGTTTTACATATCTATTTTTGCCAGAGTGGCAGGCAGGCAGTCTGGAATGTCAATGTGTGGCTCAGTGGCTTTGACTGATGCGAGATCACAGTGATGGCTGCACACAGTGGTATGACGAACACACATACACAGGCTATGCCAGTGGGTGAGGTGAAGGTAATGCTTTCTACAGCTCAGATAAGAGCAGGTCACCCAGGAAGAGGAAAGCATTTTATAAGGACACAAATAAATAAGGTCTGACAAAACTTGCATTTAAAGAAGATGTCTGGTCTCAAATAATGTTGTAAACATATTATTGCATATTTTACAAAGTTTAATCATAGGAGGATGAGCTCTGGATACCCTTGAACCCGAACAATAAACCTTAACTCCCAACTGACAACATTAAAATGGATCTTAAGTTGTGTCAGTTTGAAACCAACACTGAACTCAACCCTGACATTTGAAACTGTAGAAAAGGTAATCTAAAACTCTATTTTGCCTAGTCTCTCCCTCATTCCCAGTTCAATTAAATTCAAATCTACAATATTGGTCTGATTGGTCTGACACGCAAGAAACTTTGTTGCAGAAACATTATTGTATCGACTGAGGTGTAATATTATGCTGCCATTGGGTGCATGTTGACGGATGTAAGATGTGATGAATCTAACCAAGTTGTCTCCAACAAAGTCAATAAAACATTAACCTCGGGGAGGACGGAAACAACACCAGAGCAACCATTTTCATTGGTACATAAAGTTCAGTGTTTATGAACAAATATATTCCTTTAGGAATAAAAAATAATAATAATAAACCTAAGATGTATCTCCTCCTGTCAAAAGGTAAAGATGGACAATGCTGTTTTTGCCTGTGTACATACAATATGTATGTGTTGCCAAATAATCACATGTTCCACTGGACAATTTTTAATGACACTTGCGGAAGTTAGTTAATTTAAATACATATAAAACCGATTTTCTTTAATAGAATCAAGATGGCTGTCACAAGCTTTTGAGCTTGACAAACACAACAAAAAGAGCTACAGTATAACTCAATCAAATTTACAGCTAAATTTTAGTGTGGAAATAAATGAGACTGATTCCAAACACATGTTTTGAGTGCTAACAGATTGTGCAAAATATTTGTTTAAAATTGTGCCATTACTATTAGGAGTCAACACTGTCTGTTAACACAATATCTCATGAACCACTGGATGAAGCTTTCAAGACCAACCCATCATGTAAGGCAGGCAGCCTGACCAGGTCCAGTTTAGCTGCCAACATCTTCCTTGTGTGTTGATAGACCAGGAAACAGCCAAATCCAAAAAGCAGGAACCAGTTGTCATAAATCCAATTAAATATGCATCCTTAAGATCCACAGATGACAGCAGAGATAGACACATCATCAAGTCTTCCAAGTCGATGAGATATCCAGCTGTGTGCATGCCAACAGGGCAAATCGGCTCGCCTACAGCCTGTCTTCTCTTTGAAGAAATGTTATCAGTTGTGTTGAGGGACCAACTGACCAAACTGAAGTCCATAGTTCTGATTCAGAAGATTTTGTAGAAGAGAGGCTCTCAGACAGTTTCAGACAAGACAAAGCAAAAGCAAAGCGGAGACCGAGAGGAGACGGCCGCCCTTGAGAAGAGCAAGTGCCCTTATATGACTTAACATATCATCTTACATATAACTTAACATCATCTTACGTGTCACCTTGCAAATGCACCTAACATACGTGCTCAACAGTTCACTTTTCACCATCACCTTAGATATCAATTTACATACACACAGCACACTACATGCACACTTCACAGACACAAACATATTTTTGGCACTAATGGGACCTCATACCTCTGTGAAGCATGGTAGTGGCAGCATCATGGATTGTGGCTGAGCCTTGGCAGCCAGCCCTGGAAGGTGCATGAAGGTAGAGGACAGTGGTGGGCACAGCTAACCAAAAGGTTAGTTTTGTTGAACCATTTTCTGCAAATTAAGATATTAGCTTAGCTAACACTAAACGGGAAAGTAAAAATAGCGAAAGCTAAGGCTAAACCGCTAACCACTAAGACAATTGTCAGTCTACTTCACACATCTTTCTACCTGGATTATTGAGCATGAATCAGAATATGATTTTACATTTTTGAGCTGTAGCTAAGAAAGTTGCCAATAACGACAAATTATCAGAAGGGGAAATAAAAAAACAAACACTGACTACCAAATCCACTGTGAACTCTTTAATGAGCAAACTTAACTGGAATTCAAATGTATTTAATTTAAAATTTTACACATTATTCCTTCATCGTGACAACAGGAGGCATGAAACAAGGTCTGTGCATGTTTGATGATGATCTTTAGTGCACAGACTTAAAAATGGCCAGCGAAGGAGAACTGAAACGGTGGTTGTCATTAGGCCTTGGTGGTTCCAGCCATCTGTGATGCTTGTTGGCTCTGCTGTAACTGCTGAATCTTCAGGCTCATTACTTCAATCACAGCTGCAAGACACAAACACAAAGTGTGAATTAAATCTTACTGTAAAATATCATCTAATTTGAAACATTAATACAAATTGTTTTAAAGAATCAAAGTCAAATTTTTTTTTTTGTATTTAGTTGTCTATTTTTAGGGTGGCACGGTGGTGCAGTTGGTAGAGCTGCTGCCTCTTAGGTCGTCAGATAAAATCCCGGCCAGGGGGACCTTCTGGGTGGAGTGTGCAATGCATGTGCAAACGTGCATGCATGGGTTTTCGTCGGATACTCCAGTTTCCTCCCACAGACCAAAAACATGCATGTTAGGCTGATGTTTTCATCAGCTTCTCTTAACATGTCCAGATGTGAATAATGCTGACAAAGAGGGTTCATGTCACAGTTATTACAAAAAGTAAATCTCTTTCAGGCAAGCAGTTGAAGATTCTGATATTAATTGAAAACAAATCTGCAGACAATCCATCTGAGAACACTTTAGCTGTATATCAACAGGTTGTACAAAGAGGTTGACTCCCAAAGAGAACAAGAACTAAATGAAACACTAAACTAAATTCATGCCTGCCTTTATTTTTTTTTCCACAGTTGAATGAATAACTACACAAGATCAAAAACTTAAGCTCATTTAAAAGTATATACTTTTAACATTTAATAGACAATCATTTTTGTTATTGGCAGCAATTTGCGAAATTCAGCGAACAACACAAAATAGTCATGACAACGTAAAACAAAACTGGTCAAAAGCATCACATCGAAGAACGATCTGTCCTGCAGATTTATTGTTTAAAAAAAAAAAAAAGGTTAAAAAAAAGAAAAATGAAAGGAATAAAACACGGATTAATACATGTAACTTTTAAAAACGCCTTTACCTTGTTTCATAGCATGTTTTTCTTGAAGAGCTGGCTGAATTTTCTCTATCTGCTTTGTAAGGAAGTCTATTTTGCGCTTGAAGAAAGCCTTTGAATCCCCCACATTCTACAGAAACAAACACAAAACATACATGTTTACGTTCCACTTACTTTGAATAGATTTTACTTATCATTTATTATTGGAAAAGCTTTTAATTATTCTTTAATTACCTTTTCAACATAATAACCTGTCCCCACATTCACTAAGACATGGTCAACATCATTTAATGTTCCAGGGACGTACATCTGAGTGCAAACAATAGTTAGGGACAACCATACTTTAAACTTGAAAGGCTCAAAACATCTTTGAATAAATATTGTTGTGCCTCGGTCACAGAAATAAATCAGGTCATGCCAACAGTTATGCTGTTAGTGATAAATTATTGTATTTATCTTTGCAATTTGTGACTTCAATAATGGTGCTGCAAATAAATTCAAAATGTCAGTGTTCAAAGAGACTAAACAAAATGCTTGCGGACATTTGTCACAAAGTTAAGCAGAACAAAGTTGTAGTAGACAGTGTAGACAATGATGCAAATGTGAAATGGACATTGATTGTAGTTATACAGTATAATGATTTTTTTTAGTAAGATATGTAAAATATTAAAAAGGATACAGAACTGGTGAGGGGCACAAGGATTTCTTTTCCTGTTTGAGAAAAAAAGAGATTTAAAAAGGGTAAAAATGATGTAATGTACATAGATTCGTAGATAGAAATGACTGTGAAATTTTGAGAGAATCTACAACGTAATCCACCAGTTAACTAGCCCTTTTGGAGCTAACTGCTTTATTTAATGCTAAAAAAAAAAAAAAACCTCACCTTTATTGTTTTTGTTGAGCACATTCAAACTGTCTTTAGCCTCAACAAACTTGCCCTGTGCAACTTTCAGCTGACTTATCGAAGACGTCAAGAACTCAACTTCCTGAAAAGAAACATTAAGATATAAAATATAGCAGCAGTCTGTGACACACAGGAAGAAATGCTCAGGAGACGCCGCAGCTTAATTTTCAGTAGCTGAACGTAAAATAAAAAAATAAAACATTTCTGTTGCAGTCCAGCGACCTGTCTCAATACAGTTTAATAGAAGAACTAAAACATGGCCGCTACATTAACAGTAATACCTGGTCAAGTTGGCTTTTTAATCCTTCCAACTGAGACAGGGAGAGGTCTGCGAGATTCACCGCCATGTTGGAAGCGTGAGGACTACGCTTCACGGTTGCCAGATAGAAATGAACGAAATAGTGTAGTGACTTAAAAATTACTGTATTTTGACACAAAATACTAGTTTGTGTTGAGTGCACTTTCTCTCTCAGTAGGGGAGAGGGAAAGATGAGGTGTGCGTTTTTACCATAAACATATGTCTATGATCGTGACTGGCGAACATGCGGTCAGAATGGTAAGGTAGAGAAAAAGGGTGGGGTTAAATGTAAAAAGTACGATAAATATCGCATGTCTGGCAACTCTGATTCTTTTTCCGGTGAACGGAGGGTGGTTCAAATGAACACCTCCCCCATGTGGACAAAGTCAACACTACAACTACACAACAGACAAGTTCCTTTAGTACAGTACTTTACATCGCTTCATGTTTTTGTTTCGTTTTTTATATACTTTCAATTTATTTTTCATATATGCTTTTTTTATGATTATCTACTGTGTTCCTTGTTTAAAAGAAGTCTTCTAGTAAATGAATCCTTGAGACTCAATGAGACTAACCTGTATAAATAAATGTTGAATTGAATTGTCTCATTGATAGACTTACGACCTGTCCAGTATGTCCCCCACCTCTCGTAGAGAGATAGACATAGACGACAGTGACCACGGCAACCCGAAAAGGAAGAAGCGGGTGAAGACAAAGGATGAAAGTGAACTCCTGCAACACTTACTGTTGTCCAGCAGAGGGGGCTGTCACAGTCGCAGCTGGCTTTACTGCACTTATTGGCTGTCCAGTCCTCCAGCCGTCTGTCATTAATTTATGGGACTGGTTTTATTTCGATGGGTCAAATAAGCAGACGTCACACAAAAATCAAAATTATGTTTTCACAATTAAACTCCACTGGTCCTTCATCCAGCACTGCAGGTGTGCCTGTGTCCACAGGTGTGAAAAACTCCTCATAAAGGAAAAAAAATATATATATATCATTGCAGTTTACTATATTCTTTTTGCACCTTTTTCTTATATCCAATTTTTAGAGAAAGAAGCAATTAAATGACCATTTAATATAAATTATCATGTGCACACTTGCACTGATCAGGTATGTTGTAATGTTTTTTTTTTTTTTTACTGCCAACATTGTTTCAGTCAGGAATACTTAAGACCAGATTCATTAAAAAAAATGATTTTGTGACACTGTATCTTTAAAAGAATGCACAGTTATTTCAAAAGATCGGCAATTAAACAGAAATGTAAATTCATGCTTTTATTCATTTCTATACATCAATTTGTTAAAAATAAAGTTTGTCAAAAATGCAAATTGAAAAAATAATCTGAAAATAGTGAGCGTGGCATTTTATTATATAGCTCTTAATGAAATGTTTTTAACACAGCCATGGGAAAACTTGAATTTATTGTAAACATTTCAAAAACATCAAAAATTTCTCCCAATTTAATATGAAAAAGGCTTCATTCATAACAATTTAGGCATCAATAAAAACAGGTCAAACCTGAACTTCTGTCAACAGTAAACAGCTTTATCCAGACAAGTGCAACATATCACCAGACATGAGCTCTTGTACTGAAAATACTGCATGTGAAAGCTCATTTATATAAAATAAGAGGCCAAAACATTTTTACAAAAGTTTGAGGAGATGAAATAAACTAATAAAGACTGTATTAACAGCAAAATAAAAACAAAACAAAACTCTGGTTTAAATATGAAAAGACTCATTCAACAAGCTCTCTCCAAGTTAAGCTTGATGCTGCTGTGCATCAAAGTGACGAATACTCTGATGCCTGCTCAATAATCCAGGTAGAATAAGTGAAGAATGTGTTTGCAGCAGTGGACTTCTGGTCCTAATGCAGATGAATTGGGAGGCCGTAGACAATAGGTGCTGCTCCGATGAGGTACTTAAGGTGCGTGGCCTGACGTGATGAATCCATGTGGTCCAGGAGAGGAGCCCCAGGCCCAGCCGATAACCACGACTCGAGCAGGGCTTTAGTGAAGCGATCAATATCCCGATCGGTTACATCCCATAAGCTGCCCAAAATGAAGGGGCTACAAAATAAATAGATAAATAAAATTAACTAATTATGGCACAGATCTGTGAAAAAAAACAAACTGATTTTCTTAGACTGGAGTTAGCACCTAAAGGTCTTTAGGATTTTTTCCAATGTTAAAAAGAGTCTGGGAAATACCAAACAATAAAAACAGTTAGTTATAGATTATTTGGATCCTAATTGAAAAAGCAAGTTTTGTTATGAAGAAATGCTGCTGATTCTTGTTTTTTCTTGTGTAGATGTTGATTACACAAGCAGGTGCTAATTAGACATAATCAGTCAAAAATGGAGCGACAAAAGTTTCTCTGAAACTTTAAACTTCACCTGTTCAAACAGCATCTGAAGGTCAGACGAGATGTTCCGATATGAAGGAATTTGGCCGTTAGAGAAGGATCAATAACAAAACGCCAAAGTATTTTTTAAAAATAAACCAAAAGCAGCAAACTATTTCCTATCAGTTTCCATTAGGAGTATCATCTGATATATTCAATTCAGTTCAGTTTATTTATAGCGCAACGTCACAACAGAAGTCATCTCAGAGCACTGAACAGAAACATTCATATATAAAAATTACAAGTTAACAGAAACATTAATATAAAATTATTTAACACTTTTTATCTGAGGAGAAAACTGCTTTGAATTTAACTCCATCACAGAACTCTAAATAAAACAAAGTTCTACTAATTTTCCATTCAGTTTTCTAAAACTAACCAAGCCCACACAATCTGCCATTTCTTTAATAAAAAGAACTCAATTCATACGATCAAATGAACAATGTGAGTAGACAAAAGTGTGAAGACAAATATCTCACCAGCCAGCTATGAGGTAATTGAGAACGATGCCTTGTCCTTCCTGAGTTCCTCTCACAGCCAAAGCTGCACTGCTGCAGCCGAAAAGCAGTGAAGCTGCTCTCATCGGCTGTTTGAGGACTGACTGGCTGTTCAGGAATATGGCACCAGCTCCGTGTCCCACATAACTAAAACACAGAGGAGGGGATAGGAACGTGTGTGTATGCAAACTTCCATAATGTTGGTCTGAAACTGGAGATACTGGTCGTCCAGTTGAGTTACAAGAAGCATCTAATTTGTGTGGTATTTAACTGGACTGTCCATCAGGCTGATTAATACAGTTTATGTCTCACAACATGCAACGTTAACACAAACTGCATTAGAAGTGAAAAGTTTACCGTATTTTTCACTGTATAAGTCACATCTTTTTGCAAGTCCTGCAAATTATACATCAAAGCGATTAAACTATGTTTTTTCCCTCACATTTATAATCCAATTTTGGCTGAACTCTGACTATTTCATTCATTCTGACATGGAAAATATTGAACACTACCATTTTTAGTCGCTAGAGGGCCTTCGAACAACATGGCAAGTCAAGTGTCTCATTAATAGGTAAAAGTGGCTATTAATGAGACACTTGGCTTGCCATACCAAGCCACCTTTGTCTCGCTCCAGAACTCCTGGAGCAAACATCAAATCAGCTGCATTTTGCCGCGATGTCCTGGTGAAATGCAGCTGATTTTACCGTTGAAGTGCATTTATTAAGGAAAAGTTCAAATGAGAGACACACCTTTACTATAATGTCGAGCAAACAATTTGTTTTTATAATGTCAAGCAAACAATTTGTTTTTTTAGGTAGTAATCTTGTTAAATTTTGAAGAAATGCACAGCAAGTCGTCCCTCTGCGTGCTCCTGCTTCTGCGAACGGGCTTTTGAAATGCGGCTGATTTGAGACGTCAAAGTGCATTTATTAAGGAAATGTTAGACTGAGAAACACCTTTGCTACAATTTTGAGCAAACAGTTGTTATTAAGTGTTATTCTTGTTAAATTCATTGTCAAAGTCCTCCCGTGCATGCTCCCGCGGCTGCCATTTGGCAGCCATTTGATTTTTGCACAACACCGGCTCACGTTCCACAATTTATTTTTATTTTTTATTTACCTTTTATTTATACAGGTAGTCTCATTGAGCCACAATAACTCATTTTCATGAGAGACCTGTTAGGGAGCACATGGTGGGGGCTTGAACCAGCGATCTTCCGATCACAGGCCACCGTCTCTAGCCTCTGCGCCACCTCTCCCCCTTAGATGGATAGATGCGACATACGGTGAAGCGATGTATTTATGTTTTTTCCACTTTATTAGACATTTTTGGACTGATGCGACTTATATGGCGGTGTGACGTGTATAGCAGCAAGTACGGTACCACCTCTCTCAAACACACTGACTTCTCCACAATGATCTTACAGCTGTGTCCTGCCAGAGGATGATGCAATATGACACTAAAAGAAGTGTGATATAAAGTTATGAAAATCTGTTAACTTAGGAAAATATTATACTGTATTTTTTTATTATATTGCCCACCTCTACCCTGTCATTGTTAGGTTGTGCATAGTGGTGTTGAGTGTTGATGTAAGATTTGCTTTAGCACTTTTTATTATAATAGTAAAACAGGTTTTTCCAAAAAGATTTGAATAAGTGGATGTATCTTATTAAAGTAGGAAAACAATGTGTGCTACTGTCTGGTTCACAGTACTGCAATATGAATATTGTGGCAGTGCTACAGAATCTTCCACCCTCAGGACCTACTGATACAATAAGGCAGACTTGGGGGAGGGCCACTTTACGAAGGTTTGCCCTGGGCCCCAAAATGGCTAAGTCCGCCACTGCCCAACTCCCAACACAAGCAGCTACAGACAGGAGACTACTGGGGCCCACAGCGGCCAAAACTGTTTTATTCATAGTAAACATCAAATGTGGAAAAACACAAATTATTCTTGAAAATCACAATAAAAATATTTTTCTCATTCCCTGTTTCTCAGAAAGCATAGGTCCCTATTTATTCCCTTCCTTTTTTTGTTTTAACTCAACTTTTTATCTCAAAGATGATTCCTTCTTCTCTGTTCGGACACATTAACCACCCGGATCACCTCCTGCCACGGTGGCACTCTTACCTTCTGGTCGGGCAGCAGTGGGTTCGTCTGCAGAGAACTCAAATGGCCGTTGATGAGTGCTGTGGGTCTGTCGTGTTCGCAGAAGAGGCTGCCGTTGATGTAGTGGAACCGGTCCCCGGGGACAAGCCGGTTCCGGCAGGTGGAACATGTGAAACACTTCGGACACAAGGAGAATGGATTACTACCGGAAAAAATATGTCTGTGCATTTCACAGTTTCACAATGACGAGTGTTATTGACCACATCTGTGTGTTCATTCATCTGTACTGTTAGCAAAATATCTCCTGAATCAGTTAACGGTTGTACAGAAAATACTCAGTGGATGCACATCTGGAACTAATGAACTTTTAGAGTAACTGATTAGAGATGGCTGCCACAACAAAGAAATCAGCTAATACAAAAATGACCTAGTTCAGTTTGTTTTCAAGAAAGTGCGTGTTGGATGCTGAGCACCATCCTCAGTGCATGCTCTGAACTCACTCCTACTTGCTTAACTTGGCATTAATTGTTGGAGTCAATACTGTCTGTTAGCAAAATATCACATCAAGCACAGAACAGGTTTCTATAAAACTCAGAAACTGGCTGTACAGATCACAGCTGAGTGCGTTTTGGAATCAACTCCAGACAAAGAGGGACAAGGTTGCACATGTTTTCAAGGTTTGACCAAAAAGGCTACATTTGTAGCACAGCTCTGTGATTTCCTGGTATGAGATGATTTTAGTCTAAAAGTCTGGCACCAACGGCAGCATGCTATATACATGTCTTCAAGGACTGTTAGACCTTTAAATATCTAACCAGGTTGAGCCAGGTCCTCTGGACGGATTCGTCTTTGGTGAAACGTTTCGTCTTTTATCCAAAAGACTTCTTCAGTCTGAGGAGATGCAACAAACTCAGTCTGATAAATAGCACCTTACTGTGGACCAACCAGTTTGCTGGAAACAGCCAACACTAGCTGTTCACATGATGGAGGAGGACCATCATCTTAACATCTGGCTGTTAGCACCCTGATGGTTGTTTGCTACACACAGAGGGCTGAGTGATACTATTAAT
>JAVCKU010000128.1:16435050-16447762 GCA_032273985.1 Hypsolebias coamazonicus | reverse complement strand
TTCCGACTTAAGTTCAATTCGAGTTAAGTTCAGCCCGTAGGAACGGAACTCGAACGTAAGTTGAGGACTACCTGTATACAGTATATATAAATTTTCCGTGTAGACCTTCCCAAAACCAAACACTTGTTACATGAACTACGCTGAATTCCCAAAGTCACCTTCGGAAACCACTGTTAGCTGACCTGCTGGTTGTTCAGTAACACTGAAAAAGCTGACAAAATGAAATCCAGACATCCAAAACTCATTCAACCCTTGATTTGATAGTGTCTTTCAGGTTAGCATCTGCAAACAGTACGAATGGCTCAATGGATCAGTTTGGCACAGAAGTTTTTACTGATGGGGGTACTTGTTTGGGTTTGAGAGAGTTATATGGAAAGGGAACAGATTTTAACAAAAGTTGACACTAAAACACAAATTACAGGAACAAAGCATTAAAAAACAGGAACAAAACACAAACACTAAAGCACAAGAGGCTTAAAAAGGAAACAATATTCATAAAAAAAATTGAAAACACGAAAAGATAGAACTGGAATCAGGCAGAGATTTTCCAGTTATTCCAGTTATTCCAGTTATTAAGCTTCTCTGCTGATATGGAAAAAATATACCAATCTGCCACCAAAATAATAAAAGTGAAGCGCTGTTTACCTCAAAGCCTCCAATAATGACAATAGCATGGATGTTGAACTTGGTGATGTTTAGACTGATCTCTTCCATAAACTCACTGGGTAGTGTTCTTTGAAACAAATAGAGGTAACACAGCAAAGTTTATGCTAAACGAACTCTGCCAATCTTCAATGCAATTCAGTGAACACTCATCAGTCATCAGTACTGCAATGAAATGTCTCACCTCTTTGTGCCCAGCATGGAACCTCCCTTTCCAGTCCATCCTGCCACTCCAGACCAGCCAATAGGCTCTATCTGTGCAAGTCATGTAAAGAAGATCTGATAAGAATCACATAATTCCTAAACAGCAACCTCAATCCCAGGTTTTCTTTGTTGTGTGAAAATATGCAAAGCCCAGGCAAATTTGATCCACTCATTATTTGAGTTGAAATATATTACCATTCCATGTGCCAAGCCATCAAAGCCCTCATGCACTGCCAGCATTTGATGACCCTGAAGGAGCCCGGTCCTGACAGCTGCTCGTACTGCAGCATTCATCCCTGCGCACGGAGCTCCCACGTTCAGAATGGCAATGTTGATGTTACTCTGGTAAAGGTAAATTCACAAAGATACCCGTCAAAACTGAGAACTGAGAGAATCATTTTGAGCCATGACGGTGATAATCTGGTTCCTGACCTTTGTTTCTGGAGGGTGCACGTGGGCCAGCATTTTGTAAGTGGTCCAGTTGTTCTCAAAGCTCCTGTTGCCCCAGAAAATGAGCAGATATTTGAAACAAATCACAAGGCATCAGATTTAAAAAAAAAAAAAAAAAACACACACACACACACAAGGATGCATGCCTCACTTTCCCCTGAGCTTTATTGCCTCGTCGTAGCGCCCTTCAGCCATGGCGGTCGTGACGTCTTTAGTCTGGAAGCAGTTGAACAAATGTTATCAACAACTGTATAAAGTTTAAACCTGAAGCCACTTGGTGCTTACTTGTCTGGGAAGTGCATACCTCCCAGGGTCAATGTCACGTTCATCCAGCAATTTTTTTTTATCATGCATGTTGACTTACAACTTGCACACACTCCATGAGAGGGAGCCTGACAGCCATGTTTCCAGACAAGCTGACCACACAGGCAGGAGTCTCTGGTGTGGCCTCTAGTAGAGCCATAACTGCCTCCACACCCATCCTGCTGGCCTGAATCGTAGTGATAGAGTCAGAGAGGCACTCAGAAAAGCAGATTTCAAGGAGAAAAAAAAAGATTAACCGGTGAACAGATTAAAGAGGTTCATTTAGGTATTACCAAGATTCTGTCAAAAGCCGAAGGGGTTCCTCCTCTTTGCACGTGGCCCAGGACGGTGGTTCGGGTGTCAAAGCCTAGCTTCTGTGACACCAGCTGGAAACGTGCACAGTTTATGAGCAATCTGCCTGATATGTGACTGAACCACATGATCAGTTATACTGAAACACTGACCTGTTTGACGTGGTCACAGGTAATGGGTTTACCTTTGCGGTCAATCGCTCCCTCTGCAACAATGATAATATTCAATCGGGAGCCACGGCCTCTTTGCTAAGGAGGAGCAGGTTATAAATTGAAGATGAAGCCAAAATCAACATGGTTTTGATGATGCAAAGTAAAACATTTACATCTGTCAGTCTTCTGCACAGATGCTCCTCCCATTGTTCATCTGGAGGCATCTCTGGGATGAACACCCAATCTGCACCACAGGCCAGAGCTGTCACCAAGGCCAGGTAACTGTAGATGAATGGTCAGTGTCATTACATGCAAAATGGGCACAAAGTAAAAATGTTTTAATGACTCAAATTGTGAAAAACATTTTTTTCTTGTTGTGGTAAGTGCATGCAGTATGTCAATATCTGAACTTCCTTTTTAAGACAGCAAACCTCAAATAGCCATAACGCTGTACATCTTGGCAGTACGGTTAAAAAAAATCCCAGTGACTCAAGATATCTCAAAATAGAACAGCAGGTCTATATATTTGTATTTTTTTTTTTACCAACTTCAGGTTCAAATTATTGTCCATTTGCTGCTCAGACATGGAAGGGCAATGTGCACATATATTTTTCTACAAACAAATGCACATTTGCAATGTTTCATCACATTGGTGCTCAAACTTTACTCGTGCAAGTTTTACTCACCCACAGTGCCTGCCCATTACCTCCAAGATGAAAGTCCGTTGGTGACTGCATGGAAAAATATCTGGTCAAGGCTCAACATTTGATGCCAGTTGTTTCCATCGTCATGTCTAAAAGTCTACAGTGTACCTCTGAGCTGTGGTCGCAATGGCGTCCACTATTTCTATGATGCGATGTAGAGCACTGTCAGTGCCGATGGTCATGTCCGTCCCACAGAAGTCGTTGTCAATGGAGCCTACCATACCAACAATATTAAGGTGGGAGGAATTCTTGGCCTCATTTGATGTGATTTTTCCTGAGTACAGATTCAAACAGTAAAAATATGTACCATAATGTCGACTGCAGGACATTTTGCATGTGAACATACACTGTGTTGGATTTTATTTTCAGGTCACGTCTCACCAGCTTTAATCAGGTCTGCCAGCATGTCTTTCCACTCTGTTCTGAACTTGTTGGCACCAGTGAGACTGCCGTCACCTCCAATAACACACAGGTTGGTGATGCCTAGCTTGACCAAGTTATAGGCAGCCTTGGTGCGCCCCTCTTTGGTGCGAAAATCCTGACAGCGAGCACTACCAATGACAGTTCCACCCTGGTTTAAAGCAAGGAGGAAATATATCAGTCAAACTAGAATGACAAGAAATCCAAGAAGGAATCAAGAGTGAGATAATTTTCACTTGAAGCGCTCATGTTCAAGCTCCATGAAGAGTTGTTATTAAATGAACTTTGGCTTTTAACTGACCTACAGCGCTGCACCGAACACAAAGCCATTACACTGTGATTGCAGGTCAAAGATAGTCTTGCTCTTACCAACTGTAGCATCATCGACACGCTCTCCCAAGTCGCAGGACGGATATGATCTCCCCCGTCCACCAGACCCTGGTAACCCTGTTAACATGCAACAAAACGAAACTCAATCCCACCTCCTAGGAAAAAAAAGGTCATTGCTGGGAAGAAGGTCAAGGCTTAACGATGCAGGCATATATTTACTCTGACAGGTACAGCTGTTTCAGTCCAACAAATATTTTTCTTTTTAATAAAACTTCACAATAACTGTTGAATTTTTTTTTTCATGCAAAAGAAGCAAAAACATTTGTTATGAATTCTGATTTTGGAGCATCTGTTGCTGAATGACACAGTAAAATAGTGGTAAAAAATGCTGAGAGGCCAAAATGGGGTAGAGGCAGGGCAGCCGACTTGGAACCAGAGCCATTCCCACATGACTTGGTGTCTCTGAGCAAGACAAATCCCTAATTGCTCCACAGGTGCTCAATAGCTGCCCACTGCTCCACCTGGGTGTATCCCAGGTGTGATGTGTTAAATGCAGAGAACCAATTTCATCATTGTATGGGAAAATACAATGATGACAACGCAGCACACACTTAAGAAGCTGAAAGAAGCAAAACATAAGCTAAGTGCTGGAATAGCAAAAGGCTATTTTAAAGCTAAAAGTAGCAATGTGCTAGCTAAAAGCTGAAAAGTGCAAATGACTAGCTAAAAGCAGTCAAGGTTTGCTAAAACCTAAAAACAGCAAAACGCTAACATGATTTTAAAAGTGCCAAAACACAATTTAAATGTATGAGAATGGTTGCTATAAGTTAAATGTAGCAAAATGGCAGCAAGAAGCAAACTGTAGCAAAAAGATGATTGTTTGTTAAATGTAGCAAAAAACTGAGTTACTAAAAGTTGCTTAAAAATATCAAAATAGACCAAATAGAGAATAGTAAATAATAATTTTAAAAAAGACCACTATATTTTTAAAGTAACTAAAAAGATGTAAATATATATTTTTTTGTAAAATATTTGTAGAAAAAGATTAATATTATAAAAAGTAGGCTATGAAAGTTACAATAAAATAAAATAAAATAAACAAAGATGGCACCCATATCCAGATTAAGCTGAGCATTTTGATTTATAAACATCTAAAATAGCACAAAAATCTGCAAAAGTAGTTACCGGTGGAGGCCAAAAACATGAAAAACACTAAAAGCAGGAAAACAATAGTGTGAACTCACCCATTCATTCAGGGCGTGGGTGATTTGAGATTTTGTTTTTGAATCACAAAAAAACTAAAATCAGTTTTTACCTCATGAACAAAGTACACCTTGGCTCCTGTGTACAGTCCCACTCGAACTGTCGCTCTCACAGCTGCATTCATGCCTGTAGGAAGATTGCGCAGATCTCATTTCAAATAAACATATGAAATACATACTCCATGGATAAGCTTTTTTACTTTTAGATTCAAATCCGTCCAATTCTATTTAAAATGACAATTCTGATATTCTGAAGTGGGGTTATGTGCACCGGACGTTGGTTAAGAATAATTAATTTCTTGTCTGTTGTTAGCTCTTAGACAAATCTCAGCTTTGAGAAACAGTTTAATTCTGACTGAAGTTAATAAACCAAGACCAAAATGGGTTGCTGCCATTTCAGAACAACTATTTATCCAAAACAGAATTAATTTGCCATAAGCTTGCTGTATAACTCTGCTTCAAAAAAATTGGAACTATCCCTTTGATTCAGCATGTTAACTTAGAGGAGCTCATTTATCTTTTTTCAGAGCCACAAATCTTCTTGATGGTGAGCTGCATTGATTGCATGCAAATTATCTGCTGAACAATTTTAGAAAATCTTTCTATAGATTTTATGTGAACTTGTTTATGCAGCTGATAAACACCAAATAGTGGCAAGAACCACTACACAGTTAGGCTGTGTGGGCCTGCTTTCCAGAAATGTGTGTGTCTGTGTGTGTCTCTCTCTATGTGTGTGTGTGTGTGTCTGCGTGTGTGGATGGGGGGCTACTTAAAGGACAAGCTACAGATAGGATTACTTAAAGGGTGCAAGTGACATCTCCACTTACGGTACAAAGAAATAAGAGGACTTGAAGGAACAGTGGGAGGGCCTCCTCGACATACTCACTAATTTACGCATAGAAAGGTCATGCCTCTAAAATTAGTCATCATTAGTGATGTAGTCCTAGAGAGAAACAAGAACTGGAAGGTGGAACGAACTTGGCTGAAAAATATTCCTTTTTCGTTTAAAGAAAGGTAAGAAACGGCTCTGCATGTTTAGGTTTTTATAAATGATAGAAAAACCAAAGGTGGGTGTCTTCACCTTTCACATGCTCACACTTCAGAGGTGTGGGGTCACTGGCCCACCTTTCAAAGGTCACCATGGACATGTTCCTCATCAAGTTAAAGGTCAGAGGACTGTCTGCATTGCTCTGTATTTCATGCCTCCCATTTGTGTTATCTAGCTCTTTGATGGCTGAGAGAAATCACACGGAGTGACTGGTTTGATTTCCAAATGGTTAAATTTGTCATAAGCAGTAAAATACGTTTGGTTTCATCTATAACGATGTAGTTGGCATTTCTACTTTTCAATAAATGATGTCAGTTCTGGTCTTTTATTCCTTAAAGTTCAGCAGTATCATGATTGTAGATGCCACAAAGTCAACTGTATTTAATGACATTAAACAAGTACAGCATTTGAGACAGAGCTGGTCTGTCAATCGCTGACATTACAAGAAACTTCAAGAGTCTGAGCATGGCCTGAATAAGTTATGCTCTTAACTACTGATTTGCGACACATCACACCTTCTAGATGCCCTGCCCGAGTCCTAAAATCCCCCAACACCACTCTGCAAATCTTTCACTCACCCTGGGCATCGCCGCCAGAAGTCAGCACGGCAATGGCCCGGCCCTCACCCATCTTGGTGGGGTCGACGGGAGCCTGTTGAGCCATGGTCCTGGAGCTGAGGCTGTCTGACGGAAAGAGGCCGTGAGTGCAGCTGTACCCTGTGGAGCACAAGGTGCCTCTAGAAACTCAAACTGCCTGTTATGGAACGTCAGAGCTGTTGCAGAAGTGCCCAGCTTAACTGCACTATTGGCAGACATGGAGGCACACATAGTTGTGACGCATTTAGACACACACATACACATGCACACACACACATGCACGCATTAACACACACATACACACAAATAAGCGTATGCAGTGTCTATTGAAAATGTTCAACCCTTTGTGGTATCCATATTAAATTTGAAAACAGAGTTATAATTAGATTTGGTTTTAAATAAACTAAACAGAAATATCTTCACTTGAGAACAAATTTGTGTAAATTCAGAAAAATATTAATAAGATTAGTCCAAGATTTAAACAAAGCTCTAAAATGCATTTTTTAATTAAACTTCCCTTGATTCCTAAAACAACTCTCCCTCTTAAACTATTCTGTGCTCAGATACATTTAATAAAGCTGCTGTATAATAGCTGTGTCATTCTTTATTAATACACTTGAATTTAAATGTAATTTGATAGCACTTTGCCCCAATCACCCAATGGATTTTAAAGATTCTTTTGTTACAGCTCTTGATTGCAAATGTATGATTATCTTTTAAAGATACCAAATACAGACGGTACGGTGGGATTCACAGATGTAGTGGTTCTGCAGCTTTGAAGAAAAAAGGGCCTTTTCTTATTTCAAAAGGAACAGTATTTTTTTTTTAAAGAGATTAGTTTCTTACATTTGTCATAATTTTATTTTCAAATTAATTTGGTTATGATCTATACATAAACATTTTGTGAATGAAGCTATTGGGATAGCATTAAATCTTTCCTAAGTGGACATATTGTTGCACTGTACTGTGTCATATTGGAATGCACTGCATCATATCATATATCATTTAAATCATATTGTGAAAGTTTATTTAAATCTTTTCAGTTACAGCTGGAGCAGATCTGTATATGTAACTGCAAAACTGCACTTTGTGTGAGCTTTTTCCCACCAATACTGTATGATTTCTTTGTAGACCAGTGATCATAATTATCACCTAAAAGGGCGGACTAAAATGTTTTGGCTTGTGTGCGTCCGTGTCTGCATGTGCCCGTGTTTATGTCCGTCACAAAAATATCTCAAGAACCACTGGATGAGCTTTAATAAAACTTGCAGAAAATAATTACTAGATAGACTTCTACAACGGATTAACTTTTGAAATTGACTCTGTTCAAGATGGCTGCTGCAGCCATTTAAAAACAAAAATTATAACAACGCTGAATATTTAACAGACACTGAGCTCAAATTTGATGTGATAGTAGTTGAGAGTTATTACCAACATATATTCTGACGTCGTGACACTTCACAATACTGTATATCTCATGAGACTGCAATGTGTTATTTTCAATGTTTGACTAAAATGTCTCTCCAACTCTGACTTACCAGCATACTCTGCTGAGTTAACACTTGAGCATGTCTCACGTTCATTTGCAGAGAGGTCCTCACCACCTGAGGAGGAAAAATGATGTATATTTATCCTAACTACGTACTTAGCTCAGTCCAACCTGCAAAATGTTGTCTTACATGAAAAACCCTCTCTACAAAAGACGAGTTGCTCAAGCATGTTTTTTCTTTAATCCATTTTGTTATTCAGAAAATGAGCCATGCTCTATCTGTTCATTGCAGATGAGAACACTCCCACTTGCCTTATCTGGTGTCTTACAAGCTACCGTTAATTGGTTGGTTATTTTACAAAGTAGAACAACTCAAATACAGAAAAGCATGTAAAATATTTTAGTTTTGCCTTGTTTTATTGGAAAACACCCAGTATAGGAAGATATATTCAGACAATTCAATGCCAAACAGGCTAAAAAGTCTCTCACAAAACCTACTTTTTATAACAGCATGTGCTTATTTTAAGATGTTATGAAGAAAATCTGAATCTTTAAGACATAACTGTCAGGTTAGAGAGGCTTCCTACATCACTAAACCCCTTGTTCATCTGACAAATGAGCTGATGTTAGTCCACATTTTGTGTAATCAGCACAGCAGTGTAGCTCAGTGAAGATTATACATATTAGCTTTATGTTTCAATTAAATTAAACAGTCTGTCCAGTTTTTGTGAAGAAAGCTAAAGTCATACCAAGATGTCGAAACCACAATCTTTTTTTTACCTCAATGCACTTACTATAAACTGAAGCAGTTCAAACTCAACAATCAACACTAAAATAAAATGAAATTAAAGCAACAATATGGACAGTGTGAATTACTGTCTTTGATGCACGTATATTTGAATGAAAACGACAAAAGTACAAACTTGATGGGATGACACAAGAAGTCTGACACTCTTCTGGTACAAACAGCTGACTGTAAATAGATGCATGAGCAGTTGTCTACTGATCATCATGACTCAGGCTTGATTATTATCTATAAGTGGCACAATCTAAAATAATCCTGCATACTTTCACAAGTGTGTGTAATAAAACAAACAACATGACTTTAAATTTAAAGCAGATTCAATGTTGACCCGTCTCATAATAACATTTAAACAAAGAACAAACTGAAACGGAACAAGAACAAACTGACTTCTAACACCAAGACACAAATATTCACACCGTCTTCATACCTTGACCTTTATTTCTGCACCAGAGCAGCAGAGTCACAAACAAGCCGACACTGAGGAGCCCCAAAACCGAAAAGACACCAGGGTACCACATCCTCACAGTATCACCTCACCGTGTCGTGTGTATTAATAGCTTTGACATCACCTCTTCATTGCAGACTAATGACCTTTATTGTTAAAGCAAGTCAAGTACGCAAATACAACCATGCAACCTCTGAAAACAAACAGAAAATATGGACTGAGTACCTTTAAAAAATATCATGATCTAATGATTTTGGTTGTTTTTGCTTTTTTTTTTTTTACTTCGGGTTTATTATTTGTTATAAACTCAGCCATGATTTTTCTTGTTTTCATTTCCTCATTGACCCCTGTTTCTCTCATTTTTGCCTTCATCCGTTCACACCTGTTCATCTGCTCATTACTCTCACCTGAACACACTCAGTAATCACTCCTCTAGCATAATTACAGTATACTACTCTCTGTTCTCTCTTTCAGCTTCTGCCATGTTTCGCCAGAATTTTTAGCATTCTGTGCTTGTGATCTTTTTTTTTGTTTGTTTGTTTTTGTTTTTTTGTATCTATATTGCAGCAGTTTTTGGTTTGAATTGTTAGTTTGATGTTGCTGCACGGTCAGCGTTTTGCTTTAGTCATTAAAATCCCTTTTCACTTAGATCTCCAGCTGTGCTTAAGGTTGCATTTTTGGATCAGTTTACTTATCACTCTGGTCACTTGAAAAGATGGGAAGACAAAGTAGCAGTTTAAAGCCAGACAGCAGTTTATAATGAGTTCAGGCTGTCTAGCATGGGGTAAAATGAGGTCAACGTTTTTTTTTAACCACTGATCAAACTACAGCCAGAAGACAGATACTTATGCAGCAATGTGACACTGGTGTGACTGTCATACTAGAACAGAGTGAGATTGCAATTGTGAAGCACAGACGGCTATCTTTTAGCAACTTGCCACAAGATGATGTTCGCTACAATCATAGACTAAATATCACCTCACGTTTTTGTAGTCTTTAACTTACAAGGTCTATTGGATTCTCCCCGAGCCGTCAGTTTTAGGATCTTATCATTTGCTCTGCACACAACTGTAAAAATTATTTAAATGTTGGTCATGTCAATCTTAACATTAAAGTTCCTGGTTTGATTATCAAAATATCTTTAAAGAAATAATGACCCTTTTACTGCAGGGCAGTGTATTACAATGATGAAACTGTAAAGAAAACTAAAATACAGAACATATGTAAAAGCAAGAGCTGTGAAAGCAATGGGCTAACTGAAATCAGTGGAGATGAGCACTAAATGAAGAAAACTGAACTGAACAGACTCAATACTCAGACCTCACCTTACTAACAGTACCAGTATAATGAGCCTTGAAAGTAGATACATCAGTGTGTGAAACCCACCATGTCATATTCACATGTCAGGTGGCATTTGTGCTCTACCTCTTTTGAGACACATAAGAAAAATTGACTTCTGTAGGGTTGAATGACATGTAACTCTCTCCTGAGGCAACCCTCCGATCAATAGCTCTATTTCCAGGTAATCCCTGCCACTGTCTTCCCAGACACTGTTAACATTCGGGCTGCCTGTAATAAACCATACAGATCAATACAAGAGCAGTTCAACACAAACCACTTCCACCTCAGTTGTTGCAGTGAGATCTGATGTCACAGTCTGACCCCTCACCAATTAGACCAAATATTTACTAAGCTCAGGTTGTGTTTACTACAGAGCACAAGCCAGTGTGTCTCTTGTGCAGGCCCCAAACCTGGATACATGGTGAGGGTTGTGTCAGGAAGGGCATTCAACGTAAAACAATTTTGCCAAAACTAACATGCTAGTTCATAAGCGGCACCATACGGATTGGCTGAGGCCTGGGATAACAACGACCACAATCAGTTGTGTTGAAAAACAGGGTTCCGGTGATAACTGTGCTACTGTTAGTAAGATTATGCACAGGGAAACGAGTCAGGAGACTGAGGAGAAGAGCAAAGTCAAGAATGTAGGACTGATGTTGGCAACTCTAAATGTGGGGACAATGACAGGCAAAGGTAGAGGGCTGGCTGACATGCAAGGAAGGTAGATGTTTTGTTTGTCCAAGAGACCAAGTGGAAGGACAGCAAACATTTTGGAAGGATCTAGATGAAGTGATAAAGAATATTCCCAGGGAGGAGAGAGCGGTGATCGGAGCAGACTTGAGTGGACATGTTGGTGACAGAAACAGAGGGGATGAGGAAGTGATGGGTAGTTTGGTGTCAAGGAAAGGAACCAGGAATGACAGCTGGTGGTGGTGGATCTTGCCAAGAGAATGGAAATGGCTGTTGTCAACACCTATTTCCTAAAGTGGGGGGGGGGGGGCATAGAGTGACCTATAAGAGCGGAGGAAGGAGTACGCAGGTTGATTACATGCGGTGTAGAAGAGAAAACCTGAAGGAGATTGGGGACTGTAAGGTTGTGGCAGAGAAGAACATGGCCAGACATCATTGGATGGTTGTGTGTAGAATGACTGTTGTTGTGAAGAAGATAAAAAGAGTAAAGTCAGAGAAAAAGACCAAATGGTGGAAGCTGAGGAAGGAAAAATGTGAGGAGTTCAGAGAGGAACTGTTAAAGGCTCTGGGTGGTCAGAAAGAGCTTCCAGATTACTGGGCTAATACAGCAACAGTAATTAAAGATACATGTAGGAAGTTACTGGATAGTATCAGTACTGAAGAGAGGAGACAGGAATATAAAGAGATGCAATGTAGAGCAAAGAGAGAAGTGGCTAAGGCAAAGCAGAAGGTGTATGATGAGTTGTATGGGAGGCTGGACACTAAAGAGGGCAAGAAGGACTTGTACCGATTGGCAAAACAGAGGGATCAGGCTGGAAAGGATGTGCAGCAGGTTAGGCTTGTTAATGATAAGAATGGGAATATTGTAACAAATGAGGAGACTGTGATGAGAAGATGGATGGAGTGTTTTGAGGAGCTAAAGAATGAAGAGAATGAAAGGGAAAGAAGAGTAGAGGTCATGGAAACTGTGGACCAGAATGTTTGCAGATGACATTGTGATCTGTGGTGAGAACAGGGAACAGGTGGAAGAGAACTTGGAGAGGTGGACTTGAAAGAAGAGAAATGAAAGTCAGCTGTAGTCAGACAGAGTACATGTGTGTGAATGAGAGAGAGGCCGGTGGAACAGTGAAGCTCAAGGAGCAGAAGTTACAAAGGTGCAGGACTTCAAATACTTTGGGTCCACTGTCCAGGAAAACAGGGAGTGTAGTAAAGAGGTGAAAAAGAGAGTCCAGAATGGAGTGGAGGGAGAAAAGTTTCAGGAGTGATTTGGGACAAGAAGAGTGTCAGCAAAGGTCAAAATGTAAATTTACAAGACAGTGGTGAGACCAGCTATACTTTATGGTCTGAAGACAGTAGCAGAGACTGAATATATGTTTCAAAAAACAAACAAAGATACATGGTTCTCCGTTTACGTTCGAGTCCCGTTACAACGGCCCGGTCGTATACCGATTTGAACGTAACCCGAAATTGAAAACACGTGGCGAAACGTAAGTCCGGA
>JAVCKU010000128.1:16372930-16384679 GCA_032273985.1 Hypsolebias coamazonicus | reverse complement strand
GATGGCTGGATTGATGGATGGATGGATGGATGGATGGATGGATGGATTGATGGATGGATGGATGGACGGATGGATGGATGGATGGATGGATGGATGGATTTAAGATCACAGCATGCTATATAAGTTTGGACTAACCATTAGCTCATCTAATCAGTAAGAATTTAACTTTCCAAACTGAGGTCATTCAAAGTGCTATTGACCTGTTGAACCTCAATGTGAAGGTTGCCGGACTGAATCCCAGCCTGAATCTTTTCTCTGTAGAGTTTGTATATTCTGCCCACTTGTTTTTTCTCCAACTACTCTTTCTCCTCCCACAGAATAAAAACATGCATGTTAGATTAATTGGTAACTCTAAATGTTCCCCTAAATGCAAATGAGAGTGTGGATGGTTGTTTGTCTCTGTGTGTCCCTGTGACAGACGTCACCTGCACCTTGCCTCGCACGCAGTGATGGCTGCACTTGGGCACCGGTGACCCACGTGAAAGGAAAATGCGGGTAAAGAACACGGATGGATGAAAGCAATAATTTGTTTATAACCCTTCTACAGAATGCCACTTTAAATGATCAGAAATATCCTTATACAGATCTTTAGGTATGAAGCAGTAAAGGTAACGCTGTGCGCTGACATTGCGATTAACACTCCTTGAAATATGAAGATTTAACCCAAAGATAATTAACAAGACTTTTGAGCGTCTTGGGTAATTAAATAAACCTCTCAGAGTCTGTAGTGATGACAAGCTTGGACTCACTTAGAAGAAAGAACGACTCGGTGCCAGCGGGCAGGTGAGATGCTGCCGCTGCGTGAGGTGGAAGCTGCTAATTAGAGTTTAAGTCAGACAAGATGTCGATATGATCCTCGTATGGCACTTTATTAGAAGGTTCAGACTTTATTTTCATTTTGCACATTTTCAACACTTTTGCCACCCCAGCACCTTAATCACGGTGGAAAATATGGTGCAGATGTTGTCTCTGTGTTGCATATTTGGGCCACAGTAGTAAATCATTATAACAGGAGACATTATTTGATCTTAAGTTTAAAGACAATTCTTTCAAACAGCATTTCTTGTTGAGCAAACAAAGACAGTCCTCTCTCTCACATCCTGAAGCTTTTCTTTCCTTCTTTGTTTTTTCCTCGCCGCACAAAAGTATGTGCATAGTTCCTGCAGAAAACCATTATTTGACTATATGTTACCGTGATAATGGCTCAGGCCATTATATCCTGCAGACTAAAAAAGACCCAGCTGGCTGTTGGGGGTGTTTGGTCATGTCTTTGTTGCGCCTTCCTTTTGCTCCCATTATACCAGTGTGTTTGCTCATCAAGGAAACAGTGGTTTGTTTTTGTTTACAAGCAGCAGTGTGTGTGGCATTTTCAGATAAAAGATTAAAAAAAAATTGTTATATATTTATGTTAGTCATCAACACTGTAGAGACCCATATGATTTAGAAGGATATTAAATCTATGATATAGCTGTCTTAACTTTGTAACTTCTGTGTATCTATGTGTAACTTTTGCACTACGTATATAAGATTGTCAAGACATATTGTCAAAGACTAACGTAATTTACCTTCAGAGCCGTCTGATGCGCTGTAGGTAGACCCACCAAAAAACTCAATTATATCCAATTAAGCTATCTCCTTTACCCTTAAATGTTCAGTCTAGAGCCAATTAGAGTCTTTCTAATCAACATCTTGACACCATGGGTCTTGAGTGTCATGGTAAAATATTAGCATTTAATACACCAATTATGAGTCAGCAGTGCAGGGGAAGGGTTACATGTCAGCACACATGATAGAAACAGCTGGTATGGAAGCAGACACACAGCAGCTTTTACAACAACAACAACAAAAAAAGGCCATTTCAATTGCCCTCCTTCTTTTTCCCAGTTCCCCCTTAAAGGTCCCCCAGGTAAGTTTAAGAGACCTCGTCTCAGTCGCTCGCTCCGGCTCTGAGAGGTCTGTACATCACAGTGAATGAATCCTGTCAGTTTTATTACCAGAGGATCAAGGAGCCACTGTGAAACAAAACCAAGCTGAAAAAAATAACACACTGCGTGGGCCCACAACTGCCTCCCCTTCCCCAACCTCATTTACCACAACTCTTCCTACAACGAAAACCAAGCACGCCTGATGAGTTTGTTAGCTCCCTCTCTATCACTCATAGCCTCTCCTAACTTTAGCTCTTCAACTCAACCCTGTGTGAAAATGGTCAATGCTTCCATTTTTCTGTGAGCAGATACAAATTTCCTTTTCTCCCCATTCTCATCGCATCAATTCTTTAAAAAGGCACTTATATTCCAGATCCCCACCACCCCACGCTGCAATAAGTGAAAATCCACGAAGTAGCAACGTTATATTTATTTTAGTGTTTATATTTTAAGGTTTTAGAAACCTTTCCCACACCCTTATGTTCTAAACTCATAAACCTACATCATTTTAACAACATACTTATACAGGTAGTCCTCGACTTACGAACGGGTTGCGTACCTACAAACCGTTCGTAACTCGATTTTGCTGTAAGTCGGAACTCATTACACATGGCGCCGCACCCGTTCGTAAGTCCGGATTTTTTGCTGTAAGTCGAGGAAATACATGTAAAATGTATGCTAACGCTGCGCCGCACACCCGTTCTTAAGTCCGAGTTGCCGTAAGTCGAGGACTACCTGTATGTGGCAACTAAATTTTACTCACCAGCCCGGCAGAACAGCAGCGGCTCGGTTCCGCTCTGGCTTGGGTCCATTTCGGCGGACCTACCCTGCCGGTTCTGGTCGGCTCTCTGGCTCGGGGTAGTGGCGGTGGGCTCCGGAGAGAAGGCGGACCTACAGCAGAACGTCCCCTGCTCGGAAGTCCTCGTGGGCCGGCTACCAGCTCTTAGATTCACCAATGGGTCTGGGGGTCTGGTTCTACTTCAGTTCAGTTTTGGTTCTGTGCAGCCCTTAAGCACTGTGGGGGAAAGACCTTTGGGTGGCTGGTGGGGGACCGGTGGACCAATTGTTTGGTCCGATAGAGATTTTAAAAAGTCCCAGTGACCTTTGGAGGGAGCGCCAGACCTACGGCGGCACTGCCCTCACTCGGAAGTCAGCGTGGGCTGGCTACCAGCTCTCAAGATTCCCAGATGGATCTGGGGGTCCGGTTCTGCTCCAGTTCTGGTCCCGTACCTGGTGGGTTCCGTGTGGCTCTCTGCATCCGCTGGGCACCCAAGTCACTGTAAAGGACCAACATTTTTTGGATCAGATCAAAACTTTCCCTCTATGTATTTCAGCAGAAGGCAATGGGGCTTCTGGATGGGGCACTGTTGGCTTCTGGGAAATGTAGTCCTTATTCATGGTGATACATAGGCTTATTGAGAGAAAGCTACAAAATGGCAGCGTCTGTCCGAAGTATTGTATTTTTCCATTAACTTTTTACTGTTCAGTGTCCAGTACTGTCCCAATCACGTAATATTAAAGTTGACAATCATGTGTACAATTTTTTTTGTGTGTGTGTTTAATCTTACTTTGAAAAACCGCAATAGATTGAGTCTGCGAAAGTCGAACCGCGAAGTAGTGAGGGACTATTGTAGTGGCCAAATTTATTTGAAATACAGCTATTAAACATCTCACAAATCAGTGGCATGCCACAGGAAATGTTGGTTTTATTGAGCATATTCCCCTGTCAGTGATATGTTTCTGTGCCGTCACTTTCTCTTCTCCTTTTCTTTTTACCACACCCACATAATGTTGCCCCCCACCACCCCCCACTAATGAAAAGTGTTGGCAGCGTAATCTTCTCCACTGTCTCTTGGGTCTCCCCTCTTCCCAGTGCGAGCAGATCGTCAGAATAGCGTTGGTCCAAGAGAGAGAAATTCTTTCCCTTGTCGCTATCAATCTCCACCGCTGTTGACAATAATCTTGATTTGCCTTTCCCTCTTGCTTTCCCTCCTGAAGCCCCCCGGTGCCTCCTGCCCACTTAAAGAAAAACAAGATTTCACCCTGATTTGTACTGACAGATGAACCTCTGTGCAGGTTTCAATGTCTCTACACAGTGGGATCATTACAGGCATGCTCCAGGAAATGGATACCTCTCTCTCAGTGATGGGATAAATAGTCCCACTCAGAAAAAACACGGCAAGAATACCCACCGGTAATTATATTCAGTCAGCTTTGTTGAGCTGGTAATAATCTTCACATGCAAGTTCTAATGATAATACAAGTTTTCTAAAACCCAAATTGGTGTGAGATGTGAAGTTATTTAAGTTGAGCTCAATTTGTTTACAACTGAATATGCTATAGGCATTTTTTTTCTCTATTGTTAGCTTTGGTAGCCATCTATTTCCCCCAACTGTTTTATGTATCATATTCATATAGAGATCAATAAAAAAAATTCCATCGCATCAGCTGATAACGGCTGCAGTAATGTCCTAAATGTTGCACTCTTGTAAATATGTGTTTAAAATGTCTGAAGAAGAGAATCTGTTCAATGGGTCACTGTCTGTATAGAGTGAGAAGGAACCATGAATTAATCATAAACATTACACACTAAATGTCAGCGTCTCCACTGTCTGAACAAAGGCCAAATAAACCTTGGTGTCACACAAGGAAGTCAACCATAAGCCATAAATAATGTTCTGTCCTTTTGGCTGGCAAATATAATTAGCTGATATTCATGTTTAAAGGCCATTTCAACGAGGTACTGTGAATGTCACTGCTGCAACTTTTGTTGTGAGCCTTAAATGCGGTCATTTCAGGTGTTAAAAGTTAAAAATAAATAAAACAAGTAAGCATGATTATATTGTTGGTCCTTTAGATTGCCAGAAGAGGACTTTAAAAGTGTCTATAAGATTTAAAAGTGAACCGAAACTTCATCGTTTTTACTGGAATGAGTGTTATTGGGAATTCAGCAACTATATTTCCTGATGAGGAAAGGTGTTGCACATTCTGGTTGTTGGTGATTTGATGAGGTCTTGTCCCATTTCATGCAGGAAGCCTTTGAGACTTGGTGTTTTCAACAGATCTGTGTGGTTCTTTAGTCTTCTATGTCTTTGTGTCTGCCTTCACAACCTACATGGCACTGCTCCACCGACCTTTACATGGCGTCAATAAGATAGACACCGAAGGAGCTGAGTTTCCAACACTTCCTCACCACTGCCATCACAGAACCAGTGATGAGCTCAGAGATGAGCCACAAATGCGGGTTTTGCAGCTTCTACTTTTCGGTCTAAGAAGAAAGACCTCAGTCTGTCTGGTCAGAATACGGAGTCATACATGTTGCTGTGTACACCATTTTCAGGCAAAAGCAAAACAGTTTGTAACTTTACACCTGCAACTGCAACTGTAAAACAATCTGTTTTATTTAGAAGCAAATTGGGACTGGTGAGAAAAAGCCATGACAACGTTGTTCTGTGCAGGTTACTTTAAGCCAGCGACGCTGGTTCGACATTGCTTTTTGTGCATCCTCCATCAGTCACTTGGTTGCATAACTCCTACTCCTTACACAAGAAGTTTCATCCAGACGTTTCAGTTTCCAGCCACAGCTCCCAGTCGTATGGGTACGTAAACACAAACTTGTAGTTTTCTTAATGGCAGGAGTGGCTGCTGCATCTTTGCGGGCCACTGTTTTCAAACTCATAGCTGTTACCTGTGATATTAGACTTCAAACCTTAGTCCTTTAAGTCATTTATGCCGCAGGGCGTAGCTGTCGTGCCTCAGCCATGTTGCAACACAACCAACAAGCTTGCATTAGATCCTGGTCTGACAGGTCTAACTGTTGCATAGATGCTTCATCTTACATTTCTGATTTTTAACGTCACCAAAGGTGCTCGAGGTTTTGTGTCAGACGTTGACTTGCCTTTTTCTCATTAAAAGAATTCACTATCTGTGAGTAGGCGTGCTATTCTTTTCTTCATTGGCACATTTATGATCTCAAATCAAGTCAAAGCAGCCTGACAGCGTTTAACTCAGCTGACAGACGCGCCTGGGGATTTCTGCCATTCAGCCATGTAGACAGATGCTGGATGTACAAGTTGTCAGAATCGTTGTACTCTTGCATTTTTTTTTTTTTTTGCTCAAACCTATTAGATCTCCTCGGGGAAGCTGTTCAGTCCCCCTGGAGCAAAGCACTCTCACACTTTAACATAACAAAACGTCTTCCATTCGACACGTTTCTTCCTCAGGTATTCGCTCGAGCTTCATAAAACCAAAGAGGAAAGATAGATGCTTTTATCGAGATGTGTGAAAAGAGGTGGAAAGTGTGTGCGTGTGTGTGTGCCGCATCTAAATCTGACCTCCTGCCTATATTTCATGGGCCCGTTTGACCATTGCTGCCTATCCTGTGCCCCCCATTCATTGTGATTGTATGAAGTTATTGAGGAATTGGACCTATTAGGCGGGGATCTTCTGCCATGGCTGTCAGACTACCAATTACTGCAGCTTGCAGCCATGTATAGCCTGCCCTGATCCATCTGGAAGGCAAGGGAGGGGTGAGGGATGTTGTAAAGGGTGGGGGTGGGAGCTAAGGGAGGATAGTTTGGGGGTCGAGAAGGGGGTTCTCAAGAGACCTGCCATAGCAGCACGTCGTTAATCAATCCGATTTAGGCCGGACAGGGACACACTTAGTCGTTGCTCCTGCCAACACTGCCATGGCGGGGGAGAGAAAACGTGTACGTGACCTGCATCTTATTCCAACATGCGGGCGCAAAAAGATGGATAGATGGGCTCAGAATGAAGAGACAGGGATAGGGTGGTGAATGGGAGAGGAGTGATGGAAGTGGTGCGAGGTGCGGAGGGAGAAACAGCAATTAATAGAACGATGTGAGCTGAATTAAAGTAAGAATATGTATCGATTGATTTCTGTCTTCAGGAGAGAAATAAACATGTTCACCTTGTCGTTGGGAAATAAATGCCTGCGTTGAGAAATAAATTCAGTTAAATTTAAGGAAGGGTCAGGGGTGGAAGAGAAATGGGTGGTTTTCACTGATCTGATTTGTCGTTGCAATCAAAGGCTCATGGACGTTTGATGGCTGGTGGAGATGATGAACCATATCCTTAGTCAGCTTCAGACCCAGAGGAGGAGACAAAGATGGAGTTAGGGCATCGTATTTGCATTCATTAATATGTATGTGACTGTGTGCTTTATTCTCCACTGTTTGTCTGCTTGGATAGTTTGTTACTTGCCCAGTGAAAGGGCAATTTATTGTTAGTAGATCTGCTTACTGATTGTGGAAAACAACTCCGATTTTACTAAGCGTGATTAATTACACAAAATATTTCACACCAAAATGAAAAGCACTGTTGTTCAAAGGTGCACTGTCATAAACTCAAACCTGCCGTTAAAGCACATTAAAAAAATTTTTTTAAGGATATTTGACTGCCTTCTGCATGACTGAAACTACTTCTGAGCATAATGAACAACTGTTACATTTATTACTGTGTAATCTTGTTTATTTCAAATCTCAACATGGATAACGTTCGACAGATAAAACTCTCCTTATGTAAAAGAAAGTGTAAAAATAGTCAGGCTAATGTACATGTAATTTTTATTTAATTGTGTAAAGCTAAGAGTTTTATAGTTTTATACCAGATAATGAATTTTAAAGTGTTTGTTTTGAGTATGTGCTGCTGCTGAATCATTTTTTTTAATGCTCATCAAACAGATTACAATACAGGAAATGAAATCCATATTTTTGACTAGATCATAATCATCATTATTATCATTATTATGGGCATTTTAAGTCTTAAAGTTGTGAAATACATTTTAAGAAAGAATTATGATCTAACCATCCATCAATCATCTTCACCCACTTTTTCCTTTCTGGGGGGTCACTGGTGCCCATATCCAACAGTCTCTGTGAGAGAGGCAGGGGACACCCTGGACAGGTCGCAAGTCCATCACAGGGACACATAGAGACAAACGAGACAACCACTGATTCTTTCACTCTCACCTAGGGACAATTTAGATTTACCAATCAGCCTGACATGCATGTTTTTGATCTGTTGGAGGAAACCGGAGTACCCGGAGAAAACCCACTCATGCACGGCAAGAACATGCAATGTTCAATGTTTACATCAAAGGATGCAAACTCCACTCAGAAAGGCCCCCGGACAGGATTTGACCCGGTGACCTTCTCGCTGAGCGGCAGAAGCTCTACCAATTGGGCCACCGTGCTGCCCAATAAGTTGACAATATATTATGAATGGAAAAAGGTGTGCATCTCTAAATTTGTTTTTAGCAGTTCTTTTTCCCATTTGTTTGACATTTTCACCTGAAAATTTCCTGCTTTGAAGGATCAGATATCCAAAACTGATCCTTCATGTCTGCATCATAAAAAGAACTGAGCCCTCTCTTATCATTGGTGGGAATACGCTAAATTTAGGGGGAGAGCCAACATGTACTGAAAAAAGTAAACAGGATTAAGACTAAAAACCTCTAACAAAGAATGATTTTACAACTTAACTATTACATTTAAATAACAGAGAAAGAATGAGAACAAAATATGATGGAAAACAGCTTATAGAGGATGACATGGAAAAACAATCACTGCAGGAACCAAGTCTGTATTGGTGTCTAAAGGGTTGTCGTGCGTTTTATTACCACCTGACAAATTAGCTGATGTGCTCCCTGATACCATCACCCCTTGCAATCCCCATCAGACTTTGTAATCCTCTGCAACAGGTGGATCAGGTGTGAGAGCCACAAACCTGTGGAAAAAAAAATTGATGGTGACTAAGAAAGGTTGTGCTCTCAGATGGAGGTTTGAGGCCAGAGATCACTGCACATCTCATTTATCTACCCAGTGAGCAGGAAGACATCAGTGTTGTTGACATTACACCCAGATCACAGTTGGAAATGGGAAATAAAATGGCACTGGTCACTTCTTCCACGTAAAGTGAATCTGCCTTTGGGTGGCACACAGAGACGTAATGCGGAAAACAAATCTTACAATAATCAGCCTGATGATCTTTGATTTAAATATAAGAACAGTGAATATATAAGGTTAAGACCTACAACAATCAGCCATAACATTATGACATGATATTTCTTAATGAAAAGCAATACAGGTAGTCCTGGAGTTACGACGCCCCGACTTACAGCATTTCGGACTTACAAACGGCACCCGGTGACGTCATCACGCCTCCACTGAGCAGTATTTTTCAGTATTTTCTGTGTTTTTTTGAGGGTACTGTGCTAGCTAACTACTTGAAAACACATTTTTAAGGTACAGAATGTACGCTGGTGTTGTGTTACGTTGAAATAAACATGTTTAAAACGCCGTTTACATGCGCGGTCTGACTTACGGCAAAAAATCCAGACGTACGACGCCACGTGCTACGGGTCCCGACTTACGTCAAAATTGGGTTACGAACGGTCCGTAGGAACGGAACCCGTTCGTAAGTCGAGGACTGCCTGTATGGACTGCTGCCTTGGATGTCAAACATTGTGCAAACTGTTAGCCCTTGAAGTATGTGTTAGGGTTGACTCTCAGCAACTCCCATGTTGATCATGTGACAGTATTTGTTTATGCAAATATTTTTCTGTATGTCTTTTAGCAAAATATCTCATGAATTATTGGAAAGATCTGAATTAAATTCACACAAATCCATCTACAGCCAATTAAGTTTTAGAATCAACCCAATTCAAGATGATCGCCTCATCTAATCAACCTTAAGAAACACAAAAATGGCTACAACTCAGTCAGTTTTACAAACCGAGCTAAATTATGATGTGGTAGTAGCTGAGAGTCGTCCCCAACATATATCCCGAGCTCTAACAGATTGCGTGAGCTTGCATTTAATGCTCTTTTCAAAATATGACTAAAATGATCTGAACTAAATCAAGAAATACGACTTTTGTTTAAATCTTTAGCATAAAAATGGCAGGCAATCATTAGGTTTTCTGTGATATCATCCAAACTACGTGATTATTTTAGTTTTGATAAAATTATAGTCTTAAAAATGTGCATGTTGTTCCACGGGTTATGTTCAGATCCATCTCAGTTTTCAGATGTGGTTTCAAAAAAAGCAAATTCGACACATTTTCAGAACAGAACCTCAACGTAACAACATTCATCTTTTCATTTCAGTTGATGTTAACAACTTAATACCAGTGACTCAAAGAAGATTAAAAATATATAGAAATAATAATAAATTTCAACCTTTTAATTTTATCATTTATAATTATAAACAAGTATTAAAAGACATTTGACATTTACATTTGAAGGGGTTTTTTTCTCATTAGGACTTGGACACGAATCTAATACACTACAAAGAAATTTAAATACACCAAATGTATTAAGTTCAGTTTTCTGTTGATCAGACATTTATTGGTTATGTAAAGCGTCTATGTTCTTTTAAAAGCCTAGTTATTTTTCTTTAATAAATTTGTCTCACCGTTTAAGGGCTCCGTCCTCACCTTCTCTGTCTTTGTCCAGGTGAGGGCCAGTGCAATCGCTCAAGACGCGGATCAAAACTACGACTACGCCTCCAACAGTGTCATCCTGCACCTGGACGTAGGCGACGAAGTGTTTGTGCAGCTGGACGGGGGCAAAGTTCACGGAGGAAACACCAACAAATACAGCACCTTCTCTGGCTTCCTCATCTACCCCGACTGACAGTGTCCGCCCGTTCTCTGTGAAGAAGCGAAAAGTCTCCTCTCGTTTCTTCATCGACGCACCATGACCTCCTCATTTCTCTGCTGTTCATCCCAGACATGTAGCGACATGACCACTGTGTCGAGTTTTAGAAAAAAAATGGTGTAATAATAATAAGAAAAAATGAATATAATGTATTAAAAAGGAGTGAGTCATCATGCACACAGCTGTGCTACCATTATAAAGTGCCATGTAAAGTACGTGTAAGCATGGCTAACATTCATAATTCTCACTTCTCCTCAAACAGAAGCGCACACGTTTTCAAACTTGATTTATTATTTTTGCTCTAATACAAGATGACCGTGTCGGCCTCTGGACAGGAATCGACTGGAATGATATCTGAATGTAGACTGTCAATCCGAGGGACGGGGTGTATCCGGCTGCAGCCTCATGCCTTCACTGTGAGATAGATTTTCATTACGGCTGTCGACGCCAAACAAGAAAAGGCATGAATATATTGATCAGAGCTGATAATTCTGCAAACCTCATGTTTATGACGCAGTGTGCCTGTGTTAATGTGTGGAAACATATGAATGCGTTTTTGCCCTTTAGTTCTGTGGAGGTGTAAAAGCATCATGTTGTTGTTAGTGTTGTTGGCACAATCTCTGAGGGAGGGGTCAAGCTGTTGGTAGCCGTCCCTGAACACTCAACAGTTCATCAATAGCAGAGTTTAGCTTTGAGATTGATTCCTGAGCCTCGGAGCTACATCGTGTTCGGTTAACAAGCTCATCTGTAGCCTCACTTTCTCTAAAAATCTATAACACACTGTGCTGATCAACAAGTTTGGTTAATTAGGAAATGTCATTTTTGCAGTTTCGTTGCTTAGTTACATTAAAAAAAACTAAAGACGCAGACTTTCAGCTGGTTTATGCTGGAAAAGAAGTAGTTTGTAATAAAACATGTTCAGCCTGGTCCACCTGCTTCGAACGTTATCAACCATTAAATGTCCCAACATCCCCATAGGTTGTCCCTCCTGTCCCTCCGTTCTTTTTGCTGAGAATACAGTCAGGGGTTTAAGTTTAGGGTCAGTGCTCTGGGTCAGGTGTAAGGTTAGGTGCAGTTGTGGAGAAAGTACTCAAACACTGTACTTAAGTAAAAGTACTAATAAACAGACAAAAATGTACTCCA
>JAVCKU010000128.1:16305135-16316675 GCA_032273985.1 Hypsolebias coamazonicus | reverse complement strand
AACAAATACAATGCTTTGTCATTCAGTAGATACCTGACTCTATAAAATATTGCGATAGATTTAGATATTTTAATTTTGACGGAATTTATATGTTGTTTCCATGAAAGTTTGTCGTCAATGATGACACCCAAGAATTTCGCCTCATTTACTCTACAAATCTCTGAATCCTCAATTTGAAATGGAACATCAATAGTTTTATTTCTATTACTAAATACCATACAATTTGTTTTATCCAGAAATTACCAGAAATTACCAGAGGAGCCAAAAAAAAACACTCTCACACACATGCAGGATCACTTGTTACATGAGCCCAGCGGTCGGGTTTTGTTTTCCCGTGGTGACATCCATTAAAGTCATGCTGAGTCTGACCCTCCACCCTCAGACAGCCACATTAGCACCTGGCCCATTGGTTACAACAATACACCTGCCTGCATTATTCAGGCAGACTCTACTAATGAGGAAACCTTATCACACAAATACATAAACCCTATCCTGGGTTTGCACACACATATGCACACACACAGCGGTGCATAGAACATTATACTATATATTTTCTTTCGTCAAGCTAAACCCAGCTATCGCGAGGTTTTGATGTATTATATAGTCTTTAAATGCTCGGTGTTTGCATTCTACTTTAAGTACATAGGTTTTAGTAAATGTCGTGCATGCGGTAAGTCTGAACTCTTTCAACAGTTCTACTTTTGCCTGCCAAACAGCTGTCAGCGTTCCCCCTTCAACCTGCTGTTTCACCACATCTTCCACACCCAACACTTTCATGCAAGAGTCAGTTTACATTAACCTCAATCTCCCCCACCCCTCCCCATCATGTTTCATCCAGCCTCTCGAACTGTCAGGCTGAGTTCCACCTCATTTTGACTTCCTCACCCAGCTTTCCGAATGCAACACCCCCATGAACTCGGTCAGCGTTTTTCAAGCGTCTGAAAACCAACACAGAGACGAGCAGAGCGAGGACGGACGAGAAAGCATCCAGGCTGGTGCTGTGTGAGGGGAGGATGTTTTCAGAGCAGGCACCGATGCACCTATGTTTCAGAAGTTGTTGATGAGATGAAGGAGGCTGAGCACAAAGTGAGACAAGAGGCACGAGAGGAGAAAAATGGCCTATAGTAACCAGCATGGAAAAGGGTGACAGAGAGAGAGGGAGAGCAGAATCGACAGCAGCATTATCGCTCTGCGTCCTGATTCAAACACCACAGAAAAATGCTCCTCTCCGACTGGCCTCATTGGCTGCACCTCTGGCCAATCGCAGCTTGGAATGCAAGGTGCCTTTAGGTTATACCAACCCCAAAACATGAGAGGAGGACAGAGAGAGGCGTGCTGTAGTGCAGAGGTTCCTCCTGTGAAGCTTCATCACTCCGGTGTTCCTCCTGCTGGAGTGGATACATCACAGTGAATAAATTACAGGCTCCGTCGCAGTCGATTAAGTGCATATTTTTGTTGCAACCTTGGCTGCTGGGTTTCTCCTCTGGCAACATCTGGTCGATCCGTGTGTCCAGATCGCAGGCTGAGGAAGCTTTTTTTTTGTGTGTGGACCAGGGGAAGCGAACCAGATTAACTGTAGGGGAACCAAGTGAAAGTTTTGATGCTCATTCTCTTTTTTTCCACGTTGAGAGCCAGAAATGTGATCGCAAAATTTGAGTCCCCCCGGTAGCTGATGGCAGAGTAGACGAGTCAAGCCAGAAGATAACGTGAGAAGCAGAAGTGGAAGGATACAGGATGATCCTGGGTAAGAGAATGAGAAGTTGTTGTTTCTGCACTTTACTCGCATTGACCTAATTGATTCACTTTTCACAGTTTCACACTCTTTTTGTCAAGGTAGTCACTTAGTTTGACCACAAAGAATCTGGTTGCCATATTCATCTCAGACAATATGCTTTCTTCAGCAAATATGATGGAAGCTTGAAGTCTGGAAAATTTGGATGATGGGAGCCGAACTTGACGTGTGTTGTCATTACAATTTTCTCAGCCTGAAATGTCAAACAGAAATATGGAAATCAAACTAATAGACAAAGAAGAAAATAGTTGTCCTTGTCATCCACAACAATGCCCCCAAAGCTCAGGGCATAAATGAACCGAGAGAAGTATTTTATGCCTCCAGTGGGGCTCAACACTAAGGCAGCACAATGTATTGAAGCTTTATTGCAATTGCAATATCAATATCTAATAGCAATATTGCAAAAGACTGTAGAGCTACAGTAAATACCAAGTTGTGTTCCAGTAATGTTCTTGGTCAGTCGGATGGACTCTCGTTGCCCTTGATGTCCAAGCACACAGAAAGTGCAACCAGTATTGTTGTTGCAAATTCAAAAATATCACAATCACACATTTTCTCTAATATTATGAGACCCTGACGAAGGCACAGCTTTTTGTGTGTTTGGTTAACATTTGATTAAGTGAATCTTCAGCTTAAAATCTAGATGGGTTAACGTCTGAAAGGAAGCACTGTTGCCTTTGTGCTAGCTCGGGATGGGAGACTGCGACGAAACGAAGACTCAATGCAATCTGCTGGCTTCCTTCACTCCTTACCAACTGGCATTTATAATGTGTGTGGATGAGACGACTTCTGTTGTGACTTGGCGCTATATAAATAAACTGAATTGAATTGAAGACTGCAGCTGATTAAATCATCTGCATCATTAACTAGCCTTTTTTTTTTTTAATAAGTGTGAGCATTTTCAGTTTTCTCATGCGGTCATTTGATTATTTTGTTCCGGGTTTATAGTTTAATTAGCCAGTTTTTATCAACCGTTTTACCTTCATGCAGTCGGTGTTCGTGACTTCAACAGACTGGATCAGCTCAGAGCAGCAGCAGCAGTCACAAAAGAACACGACTGTTTTTATCGTACAAAATACAACCACGATAAAAAGACAGAAGCCTTGCAGAGGGCCTTCTGTAATTGATGAAAGCTTTAAAAAAAAACAGCTATGTAAGGTAATAATTCATTTCCATCAAAAGCAAATTACCTAAATGTAGTTCTGCTTAAGCATTTTATGTCTCTGATGATGTTAAATGTTCTGTAGTGTCACAGTAGCCACTTCATGCCTTGCATCTATTTTTATTACAAGGTTAACATTTTCTCATTTTTGCACTGTGATGTCATCACATGCAGTGGGTTTTACGAGTCACCTTGTTCTTTTCAACGTCCTTTCTGTTTATTAATATGATCGCCGGCAAGTACGTTACAGTGGATTTGATTTACTGCAGTGACCTTGTTCCACGCACATCGACTAAATATTTGCTGCTCTAACCTCTGCACGGGCCTCCCTGTGATCTAAGCGAGAGCTTGTGGTAATCCTTTTCCCACTGCGGGGGATTTAACTCTACATGTATTATAACCCCCCCATCCCTCCAAACATACAGACACATAAACAGAACAGCATGAGCTGATGAGATTTTTGTAAACTGCATTAGCTTCGCTTTAGATAGAGAGGTATATCCAGGGACTGAAATAGGACAATGGCATTGATGACAAAGACAAACAGGGAGTGAAAGCCTCCACTTTCATCTTCATTCAGTCGTTTTTTTTTTTTTTTAATATTTTGTTACTTCATGCACATCCTCCATCGACTACTTTTTTAATGAAAGAACACAGTGAACATCTGAGACTGAGAGAAATGTGCTAAAGCTGGCTCCCCTCGATGTAGAGCAGTGCAGGTTTAGTAACTCTTGTGTAATTTTTGTGATGAATATTTCAGACCCAGGGGTTTTTATTTATTCAAAAGTGAGCCAAGGCTTCCTCTAGTCTGATGCAAAGACCTCACTCAGCACTATCTAAAAGTTCATCGCTTGCATCAACCGATGTCGCACAGACACACAGACAGACGAATGTGGAAATCTGGCTGCACAAACTCAGGCACACATGTAGTTTCAAGTCAAATGTTCCCATATAAAACAGCCCTCAGAAGGAATCACAGTCCCTGATAAACAAGATGACCTTTACATTTGAGCAATTCAATGAAGGGTGACAAGTATTGACATTTAAAATGGAGAAACGGACCCGTCACTCCGTGCGCTTCACAAATTTCAGCCGTCTGGGGAAAGCTGAAACAGTGAAACAAGCTGTTTGAAGTCAGATAAGAGAAGGTTAAATCACAAGATATGTCTTTACAAAATTAAAAATAAGCTGAACAGAGTGCAGGAAACATGACATGTGTGTTGTGATGTTTTCTGTGTGAAACAACAGGATTTTATTTTTTATTTCACGTGAACAGATTAGTTCAAGTGTCAAGAAATAATCCCCACTTCGTATATTTCTGTTATATCTGGCTGACACTTGCAAACTTTTCACCCATTTAGATTCTATTTTTGTTGGATAATTTAATTATTCTATCATCATCTCATTAATCGAATAAGCCACAAAGAATGCGAGAAGATCTTTTCAACTCAGGTGTACTCCTTGCAAGGGGTGCAGCATTGAAAACGGGCTTACAACGGTGTCGTATGAAGCTCTGGTCCAAAGTCTGCCCACAGACAAAGGGTTAGGAAAAGCTTAAATACCAGTTATCAGACAGAGGCAAGGTCAAGATGACCTCTGCTTCAAAGCTCATGGTTTTAGAAGGCATCAGAAGTTATTAGCTATCAATTATAAGTTATCAGGCTCCTCTCTGATAAAACAAAAAGAGTCTCTTGACTTCACACACATGGTTTGTATTAATTTAACATCAGTTAGTGAAAACATCCGTGACCTTTACATTTTTATTGTCTTGTTTAAAAAAAAATAATAAAAAATCACCCACCATGAAAGGCAGGTGATCATGAAATTCCTTGTGTTTGTGTTAGCAAAATATCTCATGAACTGCCGTACAGACTCTAATGCAACTCTCAGGAAGTACAGTGATCGTTTGCCATACATCATTACAAATTAAAGTTTAAAGTCAAGCCAATTCAAAATGGCCACCACAGCTAACTGACATTAATAAACTCAACATGGGCTGTAATCTGTTTAATTGTGCAGATTATGAGCTGAACTTTGTTGTGGTCGTTGCTGAGAGTCATCCCCATCACATACTCTGAGTATGCTAACAGATTACTGTATACAGTATTGTTTAAAGCTTTAGTATGCAAAAGAGTGAGAAATATGTAAATCTTCAAGAAACGTTACAAGTTATGAGTTATTTGTTAGTTGAAGGACCTAGGACACATTTAGAAACTTTCGCATTTGATGGAGGGGAATCAGAGTACACTTACAGTGTCATGTTCAGGATTATTTATACTGAATTTATTCAGTTGGATCATAATTTGTTATTTCCAGCAAAGACACGATTTGCAGTCCAGTCTGTCAGGCACGTGGCTAACTGGACACAAAGTATGACTTTAAGCACAGTGCACTTGCACATTTGTTTGGTGCAGCCTGCTGTCACTGTGTGAGCTTCGGAGAAACCTGGTGTTGTCACTGCAAAAACACTTGTCAACACCATTTTCTGCTCGCTGACTCTGACAACATGTCAAGTGGAGCTGACCTACAAGAGCCGTGTTTGTGCACCTGCACAAACCGAAAACAGAAAAGGAGGGTGTTGGTGGTGGCTGTCAGGTGGAACTTCAGTCTCATCACTTCTTACGATAAAGATGTGAAAAGATGGCGGTCTAGTTAAAACAATTCTATGTACTGTTCTAAGTGGCTAGAAGGGAAAACAATGAGGTAACATGGCTGAAAACTATCCCAGTAATGGTTATTTTTGTCTTTTACTCCGTGATGCATCTCAACGAGAAATCTCAGATCTAGTCATGGAAAAAAGTGAAGTATTCAATATTTAGTTACGAGATAGTTATAGTAAAAATAATTTTTTTTAAGTTATGCAGACCACAGCTGAACTGCTGCCTGACTCGTTTCTCTGTGTAACCCCTGCTTGTTGCTTTATGACCTCAGTGCCTTTAGATTCCAGTCAGCTCCAAGAATACAGCCTGTAATTTTGGCTTTTATGTGGAAAAGGAGCTAAATATGAAGCTTACTGCGCTCACTTCTATGAAGTAAAGTATTTATTCCCCTTGTGTGTTCATACAGCATCCCATGCCATTGCTTTGTGCTCTTTTCCACATTCTTTTTTTTTTTGTATGCCCTTTGTAATTTACACTGCCAGGTTTCTATAGGTTTGTTTCTGCAGTTGTCTGCTGTTCTGTCTCCAAGCAGGTGTGTAAATGATTTTACAAAAGAAATAATAATGTGTGGCCTCTAGTTATGTTGACAAAGTGGATCTCCTGATGGCTTTCTCTTTGCTCTGAGTGGCTTTGTGATGTAGAGCCCTCTGTTTGCCTTAAACTGTGAAACATGTCAGCAGTTTAATGAGAGCAAGAGAGTTAGTGGGATGATCTAACTCTTCACTATAGTGCTGGAGCATGAGTAGAAACATAAGACAGCAGGATGAGTCCAAGCTTCTTTCTTAAACAAAGACTTGCAGCTAGTTTCTGCATCCTCAGAACTTGAATAAAATGTCAAATATGGAAAGGGTGATTTTTTTTTTAGGGGACAAGTTATGTGGTAAGTGGCACGGAGCTGGTAGAGTTGTTGTCTCTCAGTGAGAAGGTTGCTAGATTGAATCCCAGCCAAGGGCCTTTCTGGGTGGAGTTTGCATGTTCTCTCCGTGCACGCGTGAGTTTTGTCTGGGTACTCCGGTTTCCTCCCACAGACCAAAAACATGTTAGGCTGATTGGTAACTCTAAATTTTGCCTAGGTGTGAGTGAGAGAGCGAATATTTGTCTTCTTTGTCTTTATGTGTCCTTATGAGGGGCTGGAGACCTGTCCAGGGTATCTCCTGCCCCTCGCACAGTGACTGCTGGACATGGGCACCAGTGACCCCCCCACGACCTGAAAAGGAAGAAGTGGGTACAGATAATGGATGTTATGCACCATTACATGGATGGATGTGATAGAAATATTTTATCTAGACTGTGACCCTGGGTTTTGATCTGCTCAGAGACAGATCGAATTGCGATTATGACCCGATTCTGACCGGTTTAAACAGGGCCAGCAACTCTAAAAAAAAAAAAAAAATCTTCCAGGGATTCACTATCCGTCAAGGAATAGATTATTGTTCTTTGCTTGCTACAGCATGCAGAGAGGTCTTTCCACACCCTGTTATATCTTCCTGACACGTCAGATCACATAAGATCCAATGAGATCACACTTAGTCCGTCCCTTTTATCCACACGATGGGCTGTGTTCCCGAAAGAAGGCGGAGCCTAGGCTCAACATATTTGTAAGGCAACGTGTCATCCAGCCCTTCCGGTCCTTGATCTCGTGTCGAATTGTAACGGAGGCCAGCGCTGTAACTGTAACCGTCTCCTGCCTTGATTTAATACGACTGGTAAACTGAATAGAAGAGGGAGTCTGAGCCGGAAGCCTCCTGAGCTGGAGGTGGGCCTGGGGTCTGAGATAAGACCTGCAGGCTGCAACAGCTGGATGGATGGATGGATGGATGGATGGATGGATGGATGGATGGATGGATGGAAGTTAATTTGGTGTCCCTTGTGGGGTCCTGCTGGAGTTACTTTGGGGCTCCTACTAAGTTGCAGAACTGGAGTGAGAGCTTGCTTGTTTTGCTAGTAATAAGGCAGAACTGATGGATTTTGTCACTGGTTTTGTTCATAAGTTTTATGGACAGATTTTTCAAGTGCAAGCCAAGGGGCAAAGAGTATCTGGCTTGAGGGACTTTGAATTGCAATGTTGCTTTTGTTCTGGTGAAGATTCCCAGTCATCCAGGACATGGTAAATTCAAACAAGATTAAAAGCAAAAACAACTGGACTTGATTTGTAACTGAAGACATTTCACTTCTATCTGAGGAGCAAATGTTGCTTTTAGCAAATGTTCCTCTTGGTCCTATCGAGCTGTGACCTCCAGGACAGTTTAAAAAGCAACTAGTTGAAGCTCAGTCATGGTTCTCAGCCATAAAATACTGATTGGCAGCTAGGATGAGAATGAGCCAGTGCTCCAAGTGGAGGAGTTTAAGTGTCTGTAAGTTTTGTTCACAAACAGTGATAGAACAAAGTAGGGTATGTATATGTGGATTGAAGGGAATATGGTGTTTTACCATTTGCTCTATGTTTCAAACCTCACCTAAGTCCATGAGCTTTGATATTTGATTGAAACGAATGAGATCACAAATTCAAATTTCAATCTTTGGTGGAAGCTGAAATGAGCCAGTTGAGTTGGTTTGGGCATCTGGTAAGGATCTGCTTTCTGGATGCTTTCCAAAGGAGGTGTTTCAGACATGTCCCACTGGGATGAGACCCTGGAGCAGAGCCAGAACTCACTGGAGAGTCAATATCTCAGCTGACCTGAGAATATCTCGGTGTCCTTCCAGATGAGCTGAATGAGGTTGCTGTCAAAAGAAAAGGTTAAACCATAGTTAAGGATCTAAGCTGTTGCTCCTACAACTTGGTCTCGGATAAACAGATGCTGAGGGAGGGAGAGATGGATGTATTTTATTATCCTGTTTATTACTCATAATCTTCATGGGAGCACAATTTGCAAAATTTGCCCCTGAAAAATTTTATACCTTGAATTTTTGCAGCTCACCTTTGATCACAAATGAAAAAAAAAAAAAAAAAATCAAAGACATGTTTTGGATAAACTGTTTGTCCAGGATAAACTATAGTTAATAAAACAAACCTGTATCATTGGAAGCCATCCTTGAGGAACATGAAGCATGTGTTCAGACTCAGATCCAAACTTGGTGCTAAAAGCTGGACTTGGAATGAAAATGGCCACGAGGAGAGCGGCAAGCAGAAATATGCAAAATTATTCGTAGACGTACGGCATTGTACAAGCAAAGGTTTGGCAGCCCTGTTGACTTGACTGCCTTCTTTGCTGTGATGATATGACATGATGTTTTTGAACAGACATTAGCCGTGGAGCGGTCCAGCTGCAGGGAGAGTAACTGCCTTCACAACAGATGGTGTTTGTTCTGCACATTAACCTGCAGGTTAACAGTGTTCTTTACCTCCTCCGGTCACCTTGGACTCACCTCAAAGAATGCAGCTCCCCCCCCTCCCCCTTCTCCTTCTCTTTCCACCTCATCTCACCCCCTCCTCATCCAGACCTCTTTTCCTCGCTCAGCTGATCCTATCCAGTCAAACCATCACCATTATGTCTCACCCAGGTCTGCTTCTTATCTCTCGCTTCATGATTATCTTTGTTCCTTTCAACCTCATTTTGTTTCTAAATCATGAACTGGTAAATGTTTTAAATATAAAATGGTTTTAAAAAAAAATCCAACTGTATCATGTGATGATTAGAATTCCAACGAGAGCAGAGCCTCAAACTCTACAGGGCGAAACAAAACGGTTCTTTCGTTGCAAAATCTGCATGAAATTGCAAAGTCGAGCTGCAGAAGGACTTGCTCGTCTCCAGAGCACAACACGCACACACAAACGTGCACTTTTCCAGTGAAAATAGACTTCTGAGAGTTCTCCAGGAGGCGGCATTTAAGCCTGGCCACTGGAGTGCAAAGCATCTATCATTAAAACAAAGTGCAGAGTGAAATCAAACGTGTTCTCCTTCACTGGCGCTCGTCTCCTCTTCACTGTGCCCTTTCTTTACTGTCCAGATCTCACACAAACCAACACAACATAAATCACCGCTGAGTCCATAAGTTACTCCTTTTAGAGTGCTCTTCATTCAGACTCCAAAGGTTTGTGTGCCTGAAGTGTCTGTGTGTCGTCCCCCCACATAGGCTGGAATAACTGCCTTTGACTTGAGGGTAAGCTGAGCTGCAGCAAATTGGATTTCATGCTCAGTCCTTCGCAGTAGCTGCATGCAACATTAAAACAGAGACGTTTTCCCTCCGCAAGTTAGCACTGAGAGAGGTTGGTCTCTCAAACAAAGCTGTATTACCTTTGCACGTCAGAAAACAGTTGATTCAACAAATCATTCAGTGGTTTTATTTCACAAATGAGGGGTTGAAATGTCGGCTCTGTCGAAAGGTGGCGTTGCTGCCGCAGAACTAGGAACAGAAGCCACAAATCAAAAACGTACTAATGATACCATCTGCCACTAGATGTGCAATCAGCTCTTTTTCTACGTTGCGTCTTGCACAAGCTCACTGGAAAACGGCAAACCGAACTGCAGCGTTGTGCTTTTTAACAGACAGACTCAGCGCCATCGCAGAGTAACATCTCTCTGCTGCAGTGACAGTGAGCGGAGGCTAATCCACCGTCGACTCTCATCTCAGAGTTGTCTTTGCACAGCAGGCCATTTAGATGCAGATGTGATGGTCCTGTTTGGCTGCCTGAAACCAAAGGTAGCTGCTCAATTTTGTGTGTGTGTGTGTGTGTGCAGTGGGTAAATCCTGCTGTGTTTCTGACTAGCATCAGATTTCATTTGGTAGATGGTATGTAGCGCAGTCGTCCATTCTTTTCCCACCTGGTGCCATCACGGGAGCTGTGCAGGGAATGCAGAGAGGGTCCTATAGGACATCACTGGCTTTGGCATTATGATCATTAAAGATAAATTGGCTTAATGAATTGCCAATCTAGGAGACCTTAGTCACATCACACTGGTTAATGCCCGTCTGTGTGAGCATGATGTGGTTGGGGTACGAATCTTCTCGTTGTTTTTTTCCCACTGTCTTTTTATTTCTGACCAGTGCCCCTTCATCACAATCCACACACAAACTCAATAAGCTATTACAAAGGCATTGATCTTTTTTTTTTAATCACCAAAACATTTGCATTAGAAGAAAAGAAGGAAAAAAGAGTCGGTGGGATGGCATTCATTTCAGTGGAGTGAAGGAGCTGTAGATATCAGGGACCTAGATTTATTGAGTTTGGCAGCTCTTTAACACTTTAACGCTCCTCAGAATGTGTCCAATCAATGCTCTCCCCTCCCGGCGTGTTTGCTGCCGAGGAGTCGCTGCGTTCTCTTATCTGATGTCATTGTAAATCACTCAGAAGGAGGGTAGGTCAGGGGGATAATGCTGCCAGGCTCTCACTGAGCAGCTATGGGATGGCGCAGGAGTCAACAAAAAAGACTGTAAAAGAATGAGGGGGGCAATTTTAAATAAGCCACTCCCGTGCGTGCGTGTCTGCATCTTAAATAGAGATTTATTACAGAGATGTGCTTTGACCTTTCAATCGTAATGTAGCGTAAAAAGAGTTACAGATTTACTCGAAGCATGACAGGAATAGGCTTCATTAAGCAAAGGGGAAACAGTGATGATACCAACATTAATCCACACAGCTGAGACATCCCTGGCCCTCTGCTGGCTCAAACTAACACAGGTTTAAATGTGTTAAAAACTCTTTTTGCCTGTGCTTTAAATATCATTTTGAATAATGTGACAACTATAAGGGAACACTTTCCACATGTCACCATATGCAACTTAAAATATTAGGAATTCAGCTCACCAGAATAGTTGCAGCTCTATAAATAAGTTGGCCACATGATGAGAAATGTCTATTGTTGTTTGGACTCAATTATTTTGGAGGAAACACCATCCTGACTTTGTATATATTCATTCAACCTTTATTTAGGCAGGTTAATCTCACTGAGCCTCGAGGACTCATTTACAAGAGAGACCTGGCTAC
>JAVCKU010000128.1:16249168-16261651 GCA_032273985.1 Hypsolebias coamazonicus | reverse complement strand
GTTTATGGAGGAGTTTCTTATATCAGACCGCTTTTGCAAACTTTAGTGGGAAGGTGTGGCAGCAGCGTCTGTGAATCAATGAGCTTTAGTTGAAAGATGTGGGAGGACAAATATAGACACAAGTCTACTGTCTGAGACCAATATTATCATTAACCCTAGTGCTGTTTCTGCACTGAACGCTGCCTGAAACTCTTAAAGCAAGGGTGGGCAGAGGTTGTATACACAGCACGGTCACGTTTTTCCAGTTTAAAAGGACAGACAAGGCGGAGCCTGTCTGTCTGTGGGTTGATTTTGGATTTTATTAATCAGTATTAAAATTTGAAACGCTCTGGCCCCTTCTTATTTACTGATCTTCTTTCCATCCACACACCAGCTGAAGCACTACATTAATACAATAAACCAGAGTTTTTCTTAACTGTGTATACAAAAGTCCAGATTAAAACATACTTTTCTGTAAAGCACTTTGGTCAAGTTCCATTGATTTTTAAATGTGGAACTTATATAAACATGGCAGTCACAAACAAGTTGGAAGTGTCTCAGTATGTACAATACAGTTATCGTTGCTATGCTTTAATATGAAGATTAATGGAATTTGTTGGGTAAATTTCAGAGAAAAATTATCCAAACAAGATTAAAAGCGGCATGAACGCCTCAGGCAAACAAAGGCTCCGTTTCCAGATCCACCTGCAATTGTTACGTAATTTGCACTTCCACTGAACAAAACCAGCTGAATAATAACTAACTGTACTTGAATGCAACGGTTTCATTTCCTCTTGCAACTTGTTGATTTTATACATTTTTATTTATTAAAAAAAAAGTGGTCATGCAGTAATAATGGTACTCGCTGTCAAGACTGAATTAAAAAAAACATTCACATTGATCTAAATTAATTTATGAAAGCTATATTAGCCCCCACACCCCCATCTCTCCTGAAGCTGTTTAGGAATAAACTGACATGAGACGTTTAGGTCACACGCACGATGGAGAAGACACAAGGCTGCACTGTGCTGCAAAGACAAAACATGAAACCACCACCTCTGTCCTGCTTGAAATAAATGTCTTCTTCCTTGATGTGAGTCGAAGCACATCTTGGTCTGAAGGTTGATGCTTTTATTTTTCTGTGTGCACTGCACATTCCATAAAGGGCACACAGCACTGATGTGTTCCATTTCACACATCTGGATCTAGACTCACCTGTACCAACGCCTTAGTGTTGTTGCCTTGTATGATTTTAATGCTCTGCCACTGGAGAACCCATGACACAGCCACGTTTCTGCCAGCAAAACCATGACGTCCTATTTGACAAAAGTGGACAAAAGCAAAAGATCCAGGATGGTACTGATCTGGTCTGGACTGAAGTTGTGTTGTTCTGTTAAGGGATCCATACATTTGTAGCCATTTCTTGCCAGTTATCACCACTTCAGATGTTGCAAACAGTACTCGAGTAGAGAGACGGGACATCAAGCTCATTGAATTATAATTTGGGCCAAAATCCATAATTTCTACATGATTACATGCGCTACAGGATGATTTTTATGCCATTTTGACACAAACAGTTGCTCTGGGAAGACTTAAGAATTCCTTCTACGGTAAATGAAACCCATGGGACCAAACAATTTACAGGTTTTGTGAGGGATTCAGTTTCTGTTGAGCCTTGTAGCAAAAAAAAAAAACACTGTACCTATAATATGTATGGACTCATTTATGTATTTGATAGTACCCCAGATTAATGGAATTTTAGATTTTCATTTGAATGACGTTATTTAATAAAATATATTTTAACACTTTGGTTATTTATTAAACATTTTCATTATAAATGTGCGTATGTGTATGTGTAGTGGGAAAGTGATGTGAACGGAGGTTGCGAATAAGATTACCGTATACTGTATACAAATAGCATTGTAATAACTATGTAAAATAATCTGCAAGGCAGAAAGTCAGCTTTATTTTAAAGTCAACAGGGTAAGAGTCATTATTTGCAGAAGGTTCTTGTGATATTGTTTCTCATTCAAGCTGCCTCTGGATATTAGTTATTACTGCTTAATAAGGAACATTTTTCATGTTGAGAGTAAATAAATAATATTGTAGTTGCAGAATAATTAAGAGCTGAAACATTCATATTTGATCAGCCAGATTCCTGGGTTTGTTTCAGCTAAGTGAACTGAAAAGGTTTCACAGCATTGGACGGTCTTATGGGGAAAAGGGGCATTTGGACTGAGTTGAGCACGTTATTCCTGAGAACTCTTCTGTAACTCAACCAGGGCCAGATTAACAAGTCACTGAACCCTGGGCAACAATCTTCAAGGGCCCAATCATCACTACCCCAGAATCACCATAATCTGGCAAAATACAGAATAAATTATCGTAATATACAGTAAACTTCAAAATCTAACTATTAGGTGTATTTTGATGTACAAATATCTCATTAAAGCAAATCACCAAGACTGACTTGAGCGTACTTTGAACACTATGTGTACTTAGTTAGCAACACATTGGTTTCAGCGTTTGTAACGTATGGGGGAGACACTCAAATGGGGGAGGGGGGGGATCTGGGGGTCCTCCCCCAGAAATTTTTGAATGAAGCAGATGCCATTTCCTGCATTCTTATGATGCATTCTGGGCTACTCAACCCATCTTTGTATGAGTTAACTTGTTGAAAGAAAAAAAAAAAGCAGCAGCAATGAACTGTTTTTCTTCTTGTATTGTTGAGGTCACATTGTCCTCATTCTTTGCAACAAGCTAAAATACAAGGTATTACCCTGTACACAGTGCATTTCCAATTATACTCGCACCACACCCAGGGCATTATTACTGTCAGGAGTGAAGATATCACATAATTGATTTTGAATTAACATTTTTAAAGGCTTAAAATGTGTTCCATACTTAAAGAGCTGTGAAGAACATCAAGCTATCAAAAAATGTTAAATGGGGTTTTAGCATTTAATTTTTTTGCACAAATTCTAATTGCAAAAAAGCTTTTTAGCTACCCGGTATTTCTTTGTGACAGAAGTTTGTTGCCACTGCACTGAGGAATCTGCAAAAGTGAGGAATGCAGGTTTATTACTTGTGAAAGAAGAGGTAAGAATCTTCCACCTGCCCGAAAAGTAAACACACTTGTCAAATTGTTTGAGCTTTCAACCATTTATTCTCTTCTTTTATTAGGACCCAACCCTTTTGGTAATAAAGACGTCACACATCCTTGTATGAGAAACAAACCTTACAATTGAATTTCCTGGCAGGAAAACCTTCAGTTCTTACAGATGAAGGAAATTTAAATTCTTGGAACCAGAACGGTCACGAATAACCATCGGACATTAACACAGCGGTGTAAACAAAGGCACAACATGACCAAGTGTACAATAAAATATGCATTTATTTATAGTGAATCAAATATCTTTCACTATAAACCATCACACAGATTGTGTGCTTAAAAACTGCCAAATTAGTTCACACAATTACTTTACCGACCCGATTTTAATGTCAGTACTAACATAAATAAATTTCAGATACAAATACAGAACTGTACACTTTTCCCTTGCAGAAAAGTTCAATATCAAAAAGATTGTCAAGAACTAGATGTGTGGCATCGTCATCATCAAAAACCAAACAGCTGTTTTTTTAATCAACAATGAGTTCAAAGGAAAAAACTTAAAATAATTAGTTTTAATTGCACTGTCATTTGTTTTAATATAATTTGGTGCATAAAACGTGCCAATGGTAAAAATGTAAAATTGTAGTTTTTAATACTTTTCTCCCCCAAAAGAGATAAACACATTTCAATAGGCAATTGTTGTGATTCATTAAAAAAATTCAAAAGGAAAAAAGGCTTTAGTTAAAAACAAACACAAAAAAACAGCAAATGTTCTTTTCAAAAGGTGCATTCAAATCCAAATCAATCCAGTTCTAGAAGTACTTGGTCATCAGTGCACATCCTTTTTTTGTTGTACATTTGCAAAAGAACTGGTGAAAATACTTTTTGTTTTAAGGATAAAATGAACGGTTTGGCCCATCTAGAATTTTAAATCAAGGGACCTCTTTGAAACAAATAAAACAAAACTAAAACGCTCAAACCTCGGCTTCAAGGCTGTGCACATTACAACGGAAGGATTCAGTAAAATGATAGTCCACCTTCCTCTCACCCGTGTAATGTCACAGTGCAAAGTCACATGTGCAGCAGCTCATACAATCTCGGTTTACAAGGCACAAAATATGTGTTCAGGAAGGGCAGAAAACCAAGAAATTAAGTTTGTAGCACGGTGACAGTTGTTTCAGGAAGGTAAAAACCATGCAGGTCACTGCCTCCTCATCCAGCTGGTTTGAATATCAAAGCAAAAATCTTGAGGGAAATTTAACTTCTGCTTGAACAGCCACAAGTGACGGAATGAACGCAGGCCCACAAACTACAGCTAGTCTGCCTTCACTGCCGTTCCGTTCTTTGTAGGAATCTTTGGATAGATCAGAGAAATTAAGAGCATTACAGTTACTGTTGTATTAAAAAAAGAAGCATAATGACACTATTTGGTAAGAATATGGATTGAATAGTAATTTTCCTGGCAGAAAAAAGGAACCAAACAGTAAAGCAATGTGGTGAATAATAAAAACAACAAATGTGTTTACTCCCATATTTGCACAGATGTACAGCTAAAAAAAAAAAAGCTGAAGATTTTAATATCTTGACAGTCTTACAATGCTTTTCATAGTAGCTAATAAAAAGACAACTACTGTATGTGCACCTTGAGGCTGATTTGTTTCATTAATAAGTGGTTATTCAGAAATTACTCTGTGTTACACAATCAAATGAATCCTGGTCCCCCTTTAGCCATGAAGTGGTGCTTTTGTGCATGTTTGCTTTGTGATGGTGAAGAGGTCATTTTGAACTTTCTGACCTTTGATTGGAAAACTTTCATAAAACAATGAGCTAAACAATTACAAAATACTTGATGACAACTCGTCATCCAAATAAACTTGAACATTAAAAACGTTTTAAATGAGCATTTAAGACATTAAAAGTAAAATGAATCTTCAGTAAGCTAAATGTAAATAAAATGTGACTGATTTTTACATGCAACATAATTTTACTTGTGCCTATTGTAAGAAAAGTATTTTAAAACGCAGCTAAAATCAAGTTGGAGAGGGTTTTCATGCTAAAACTTAGCTGAACTTAAAAAGTTTTATGACGTTTTTGAATAAAACAACATGCTCACGGACAACGCACAAGATCAGGTTCATCCTGGTACAGTCCTAAGCTTGGAATGAAGTCACACAACTTCAGTAAGCGCGGAACAATAAACCAGAAATTAGATGTGATTACTGCAGTAGAAAAAACAAGTTTAAAAAAAATCATTTAAATACCCAACTACTCACCTTTGTTTCAGAGTCAGTACAAGCTGACAAGTGTTCCTTGTTAAACTTGAAGAATTTACTTGTAAAAAGCACTCAATAAAAATAATAATAATAATTAAAAAAAAAAAGATAAAAATGATAAAAACATGTCTCGGGTTGAGGAACAGTCTTCCAGTCACATTTCACATTAAAAGAAGTCTTTCAGCTCCAGAATCCTTGAGAACTTAAAAACAAGTGGTCTGACTTTCTGCACTTAAGAACTACGAACCCAAATTACCAAAATGGATCAGTAAACATAAAAAACCCATCCAGTTTCTGTCCGTCTTAAAATCTGTTCATCCAACAGAGGGTTAGAGTCAGTTTCCTTCTGGAGCTGCAGGAGGGTCTTTATCAGCTGCAGGAGGAGGATCTGCATCCTGCCTCTGGTCATCCTGGGGCGGATTATTCCCCTCTTTATGATTGTTCTCCTGAAAAGTCAGGTCTTGTTGTCCTTCTGCGGCATTTCGTGAAGTTAACTGTTCAAATCCGTAACCCTTTGGGATCGGGGCTTGGTATCTGTATTTGTAGCCAAAGGCACGCAGGTGATAAGTGTAGTATTCCAATAAATACATGCCTGCAGCATCTACGTAGTGGAAAGACACCGATATATCCGAGCAGCACTTAGGACCCTGGGAAAAGACACAATACATGGTTTAGAAACATTACCATAATGGTATTAATCAACCAGCAATGACAGGAGAAAAAAACTAAACAAATGTGAACATAACAAGGTTATGTCAGGTTCTCTGGACGGATTCTTCTTTGTAGAAATGTCTCGTCTTTTATCCAAAAGACTTCAGTCTGAAGAGCTGCCCTCGCTCAGCCCTCTGTGAATAGCAAGCGGTCATCAGAGCACTGATGATCTGGTTAGGCGGATGGTCCTCCTTTTGCATGTGAACAACTAGTTTTGGCTGTCACCAGCAAACTGGTGGATCCACAGTGAGAAGGTGCTGCAGACTGAGTTTGTTGCAGCTCCTCAGACTGAAGAAGTCTTTTGGAAAAAAGAAGAAACGTTTCAACAAAGCGGAATCCGCCCAGAGGACCTGACTTAACCTTGTTACATCTACCTGGATTATTGCGCATGCATCAGGACAAGCGTGAAAATGGTTTATCTCATTTGAAATTAGGTGTAAAGATACCAGTAGTTGTTTCTGAAGCGGAGTTGTATGAAGCGATAACTCGTAATCGGTTAACTAAAATGAAGTAGCTCACCTACAGTTTGAAGAGTACAAGCAACAACAAGGTGTGACAGCATTTAAAAAATAAACTAAATGAAGTTCAGATAAATAAATAAATAAATAAATAAAAATTTAAAATGTGTTTTGTCGGTGCCAGTGTGAATGTTTGCTTTTTTAAGTTTGGGCTGTGGAAACCACAACCTAATGTAGGTAGATGACTATGACTACAGATAACTACCACGTACAAACAGTCCATTATCCCTTTATCCCGTGTGTACACCTACAACAGCTTCAGCGCTTTGTCAGGATTTAGGAGAAATTCCGCAGCACTGGTTTCACTTACCTCTGCGATGGGGTAATAGCAGTAGCTCCAGTACCAGAAGCTCTTTGGGAACTTGGCAGTGAGATGTTGCTCAGGAATAAAGGGGTGAAATGTCTCTCTGTGTGCAGTGTCTCTGGAGTCTCCTGCCAGCACCCCAACCTTCTCCATGCACTGCCCCATTGCCAGGTCCTCCACAGAGGTGGTGTGTGTGCACACTTTGTTTTTAAACCCTTCTACGAATCTCCGCAGTGCCTCTCTGCTCAGTACATAGCCTGCACCACCGCTCATGTATCCCTGCTTGGTGTAAGGCTTGAACCTTCGCCCGAAGTAAATTGGCTCGTCGGGTGTGTGGTTTGCAAGGACCCATCGCAGGTTGTCTACAATCACGTAGGTGTCGTCATCTGCCTTGAGGAACCAGTCCGCCTCATCGGCATGATGCTCATAGGCATAATGGAAGGCTCGGATTGTTTTCCAGTACAGCTGATCGCGACCCTCTTTTGTGCCTAACCCCACTGTGGGGAAGTCGGGATCATCCACGGAGCTCATGAAAACCACAACATTGCAATGACGACTCCACGTTCGCTTCACGTGCCGAGCCTTTGTCTCCAGGTTTTTGGGTCCAGTCATCACCCAGCAAAGAACTCGCACCTTTCTGTACAACTCATCAGCCAAGTGGCTATCCTCACCTGGGAAGGAAACAAAACAATTAGTGTTCTTTTGTGTGCAATTTTCATTTGTACTAGCGAATAAATGTGTTCACAGCAGTGTGATCAAAACCACTTGAACAAACAAAATCAAGATCTACACAGTGAAAGTGGCACACATGAAAGTCAATAGTTCTCATTGAAATTTTATACTGAAGAGTAACGTCTCTTTTGTCAGTAGAGATTGGATGGTGGTGCACGTTTAATCTTAACCCGCATGTATCCAAACCCTATGAAGGACACGTTTACACTTTAGACCCAGTAAGACACAAAATGTTAGATTAATTTCAATATATTTGTTTCTGTTGTATCCGTCTTTTTTTTTCGCATTACACACAAAGTTTACTTAAACCAAAGTTCTCACAGAATCTGGATCTGCAAAACAAGATTCAAGGGCACGTTATTTATTTATCCGTTTAGTTTGTACACATGCAACTTTAAACCTTCCCCAGTCCCATCAATGTTTCACATAAAGACCTGATGGAGACAATGTGTTGTGATTTTGGTTGAACAGACTACTGATGTGCAAGCAAGGCTTGCACCGAACATCTGCCACAAAAAGTTAAATCACTTGCAAACAAATATAGAAATGTAGTTTGTAAACACAGCTTTGTAATAATGACATATTAATATTGAACCAAACTTAGAAAAGAGACTACCTTTATACGATGGGTTCAAGTTTAAAAACTATTTATTCCATTTAGTTGTCTTAAGATACTGATTCAGTTTACCGGTAACTGCCTGTACTTTTATTCTTCCCTCTGGTTGAACTGGGACTCAAATCACCAAACTTGTCATCACAGTTGCAAAACAGTAAAACTTAACAATACTCAGTGACGGACAACCAACATGCATGGTATTTGAAATATAATGGCCAATGATTTATTGCAGTCCTTTGAGACACTGATATTGTGTTTACTGATACTGCAAAGAGGATAAATGTGCTATTTATTATGCCACTCTTAAGAAAAACCTTGGCAGCTCCTGTTGTGGGCAAACAACATGCAAACGATACTGAATCTCTTAATGACTGCAAAAATTAAGGTTCATTGAAGAGGTGCAGAATGTAGATCAGCCGAACAGCATCAGAATCCAGAAGAGCCCACCCCCTTCACAAAGCTTTTACACTGTTCTTATCCCCTGAGTCATAACAGTGCTCGTCTCTTGTGCACTCAATCAGAGGACGTACTGGGTCAAATCCTCAACCCAGACTTCATGGCATCTTTGTTTCTATGTAGGGTCACAGATAACATGTCACGTCTTGTTACGCTGCCTTGTAAACAAAATGCTACTTCACTAACCGACGTTAATTTTAAACAGACTTTTGTTAAATATTGCCAAGTATAGTCCGAGTTTAATAGACGTCACGCATCATACAGGAGTTTCAGCGTTACAGGTTTGTACTTTCTTTCATTCCTTCTGCATTTTTTGTGTCCTCCAGTTACGACTCGGCCCCCCTCTCGGCCTCCCTGTTATCTGATTGGAGCGAGGTCCACCGCATGACTCCAGCTGACCTGGAGTCACTGCAGCAGGAGCTACAGCTTGGCTCTCCCATGATCCTCTCTGATACCATCCCCCCCGATGCTTGACTCACCCCTTTTCCCCAAAAAGCTGCTTTCATTCAGATTCCTTTTTTATGTCAAACTTGAGCGGGAATATTCTTAAATTTGATACGAACGCTGTTGTCATGGGCACTACCAAACGGTCCGTTTTTATTTAAAACCATTGGGACACGCTGAATTTTCTGTGGAATAAAAGCATCATCCACGTCTGCTTCCGAGTGTTTAATGAGCGAGCTTAAGAATCTTAACTTTGCAAAGTTACGTTGACTTCGTTTTAAGAAAAGCTCAGAAAAAATGCAAGCTTATTCCACTTTTAAAGTAGCATCAGGAAAAAAATAAATAAATCAAGACGTCCCTTAAAAACATCAAACTCCACTTGAATAGGGCAAAGTGCTGATTTAAAAATTTGTTTATTCAAAAATCAAACACGTTTATTTTGTACAATAATTCTGATTTAAAGTTACAAAAACAATACATCTGCCTTTAATAAAATCAAGTGTGGTTGTAGATATACAAATTCTGTGTAAAGTTTCTTGTGGCTTCATGTGCGTTTCAGATACAAACTGATTTTGTTTCGACTATTAAAGAGGCCTTACACTTTCTATTAAACTCCTTCATTCAGAGTGCTTTTGGCAGAAACCCAGTTTTCAAAGCCCTTCATCTCTGGAGCACCAGCAGCAGGGAGGACAGACAGCTGAACAAAACCCCGACCCCCCCACACCAGTTCTGATGCGCTCGGCCGTACAGTGGGATCTCTGGTATTATGCTGCGGATGAAGTCTGGGTAGCTGGTCAGCCTGGCGTACACGCCCGGCTTGTTCTGGTTTGCACAGCCTAGTCCAAAACTCACCACCCCAGCCTGGACCCAGGTCCCGTTTAGCATCCGGCAGACTAGAGGTCCTCCTGAATCACCCTTAGGAGACAATGAGGACATTTTAGAAATTTAGAAGGCTTGTCTTTCATAAAAACTTAAAAAGTTTAAATAATGAGTCCAAACAGTCCCTTAATGTTAAATAAACTAATTAGAGCACAAATATAAACTATTTTGCATTTTTCATAATGGAGTGGGTAATTTGGTTTTATTTTTCCTAAAATGTGAAACCACCAATAAAAAGGTCGAGTTTATTTTATTTATTTAGTTGAAAGTAAAATTTTATATACATGTATATAAAAATGAAATGCATATTTCATATATTCATGGTTTATTTAAATCTTCAAGTGTGTTTAGTGGCTCTGGACGAGTTTTACTTAGTGTGCAGAAATGGCTGTTTCCATTATAAAGGTTGCAGACCCTCGAACTAGGTGACGACTGCAGAGACAAGAAGTTACGTGAAAGAAAGCAGCATCAACACACAACTGATCCAATAGTACCTGGCAGGAGTCTTTGCCACCCTCCTGGTATCCAGCGCAGATCATGTCATCAAGGATGTCTATCTGCTCCGTTGGGTCCGTTCTGTACATCTGCTGACATGAACTCTGGGAGATGATTGGCACCTGCACCTCCTGCAGAGTCCCAGCTCCTTGCAGAGGAACTGAAGAAGGTATGAGTGAATACAGTTTAATCAATGGCACCAACGAACTTACGTTAAAACACCATTTTTCTTGAACGTTACATTTTAAAACCATAAAAAGCAAGACGCTTTACCATTTTCTCGGATGTTCCCCCAGCCTGTGACGTAGCACGCCATATCAGCTGGGAACAATGTGCTCGATGCAGGCAAGCAGATAGGGCGGATATAGTTTGACCATGTCACTGGGCTGGAAAGCTGCACCAGAGCCACATCTCTTCCACTGTGAGGTTCTACGTAACCCGATGGAACCACTACCTGGGTCACAGTGCGTGATAGCTCGTGGGGGTTATAAGCATTCAGCTTGTACCGACCGATGTAGATAATGTAAGGGCCCACGTCTGATGGACTGAAAGAAGACAAAAGGCACTAAATTAATCCCGCGAAACAAAAACACATCTACAGTATATAATACTGGGTGCAATAGTGGGTACGATGGCTGTAACTACCATACTCACCATTGCACTCTGTATTCACTGGTCAACTGGACATCATTAACTTCACGCAGACTCTCCCACTGGTACATTTTCAACTTTAAATCGCTTCTTGGTCTGCTGCCTTCATACATCTCCTCCTACATATCTCTGTGTGAGTGCAGCTACAGCGTGCGCTCTCAGGACATTATTACATGCAGTGTCCCCTCAGTGAGAACTGAACCAGGCAAAAGGTCCGCTCCTGTTTCCTGGAATATTTTGCAAAAAGATCTGGAGCTCTCGGCCTAGACCTCTAAGTGGTTTTAAACAGCTGTTAAAATTCATGGCAAAAACCATTGCAGACATGTTCCGTGAAGCAGGAATACGTCCCAAGTTTCACTCCCAATCTCCCACCTTCTGTGTAAATAATTTAAATTCTGTATTGTAGTATTTTAAATAAACAATCCATGCTACTCGTGTGGCTCATCCGTCAATCAGCCAATTGTTTGTCATGTCCACTCTTACTGTGAAAAACCGTGAAAGAGTGAGTCCGCAAAAAGCCAAACCGCAAACTAGCAAGGGACTACTATATCCTAAATTTTTGTTATGCAAACGTTCCAAAGTCAGTGACGCCATTAAAATTTAAAATACAAAAACAAACAATGAAGAAAAATAATGAGTACTTTGTCAGATTTCAACAGTGTTTGTCTATAATGTGCTGTGTGCATTGGTTTTTAGACGGACAAAGGCTAGTAATGGTTTTTCTCGCGTCTATACTGTTAGCAAAATCTCTCAATCGTGGACACATATTAATGAAACTTTTAGAAAAGGGTGATTGTGTTCACATCTACGGCGGATTAACTTTTGGAGTAAACTGCATTACAGCAAGCAAACACAAAAGGCTACAACTCAGAACTTCTCCAATAATTACTGAAAACAAAAGTCTGTTGGGAAAATATCTCATGAACTACTGAAGAGATTATGATGGATACTTTCACTGGGTTGTGAGCTACAACCGATTACCTTCTGGATTCAACCCAATTTAAAATGGCTGCCACAGCTAACTAACCAACACATAAATCGTTATAACAATTTTACATATATCATGCTAAGTCAGTGTGGTAGTGGCTGAGCATCATGCCCAAGACATACCATGATGCCTTTACGTAAACTCTTGGCCTTATCCGAGTCAAACCAGCTCAAGATGGCCGCCACAACTTAAAGAGGGACTTACCCCACGGTGAAACGGTAGCTCCGCCCCGAGACGAGATTCAAAAGCTGCAAAGTGGGCGTGCCAAGAGACACCACCGGAAGGAGGGGGAGGTGGAAACACAAGACTGAGCTAATAATAAATA
>JAVCKU010000128.1:16199194-16212655 GCA_032273985.1 Hypsolebias coamazonicus | reverse complement strand
CGTCCGAAAGACTTCCTCAGTCTGATTTTTTTGCTTTGTTTTGTTTTGTTTTTTTGAATGTCCAGAGGACCAGACTTAGCTTTTTTTGAATCTGTGTAATATAGGCTTATTTAGACCCTCAATATACTTTTTATTGTGGAAAAATACTTAAACTTTATTTTAAGAGCAAACCAAAACAAAGCAACAACTTCTATTTCTCAGTGGTTTCTGAAACAAAAAGGTCAGAAGGAGCTGGTAGGCATCGAGTCCTACAGGTTCTTGTGATTCATTGCGATTCATTCATCATTATGATTCATTGCATTAAACTGAACTGTTCCTCTCATTTTGTATGATGGTAATATTGTCTTTGGTTTGTACAGCAGAAGCTGCCGCACACATAAATACAGCTTCATTATAAGGTCATAAAACACAAATATAGACTAAAAGCGCATCACAATACAATTAAATGCTTGTCTTAAATATTTTTCTTGAACGCTGTGTGATGTCATTCATACTCTGAAGGTCATGGTACAACAAGGCTTAGACGGACCAAGCTGTCCAAAATATCTTTGGACAGCTTGGTCCAAAATATCTTTACAATCTGGTGTCCTAACTGTCGTTTAGGTACCAGATCTTCTTGGCCTTCAAGGACACTCATCACCAAACAGGTAATAGAAACAACGTCTGAAGCGAAAGACATTTCTTCACAACACAAAACAATTGAAGTCGTCAGTGCTTCTTTATCCATGCTCTATGAAAAGTTTTTAGTTGCGTTTCTTGGAACAACCTTTGGTTTGTAGATCGTGATTTGCTTCGATCCCTTGTGGCTGCCATTTCTCTGGTTTGGCTGTGAGACAGTTGTGAAGTTTCTGGACGCTGATGGTGCAAAAAGCTTTGTCAACTCCAAGCTTGGATGAACATTCATAGCATTTAACCCCATTTTCATCCATTCCTACCATCTATCAGAGACCTTGGCAAGTACCTCCAACCAGAGCATGGTTTTCAATCGGTTTTGTTTCTTAAGTCTTTCGATCCAAAGTTACTGTCTCAGCTCTGTGGTTTCCTGCACAGTCTCCCGAGGCGTTTCTTTACTCTTCACGTTCACGCTCACCATGTAGATGTTGTTGTCATTGATGCTGCTGGTGACGTGGCATGGATTGGAGCCTATGCACATCCATCCCAGCTGCTTTACCTCCCGTTTGAAGCTCTGGCTGAAGAAGTAGTAGATCATGGGGTTGTACACGGTGGAGCTCTTTGCAAACATGCAGGGCAGCAGACTGACTTCAGGCGAGATTTTACTGCTGTCATTCAGAATGGACCACAGGCTCACCAAACCGTACGGCATCCAGCAGCCTATGAAACCTGCGCTGATCAAAACAGCAATCTGCAATGGAACATGGAGAGGAAGTGATTAAAGAAAGCCCTCCCATAGTGCTAAATACATACGAACACTCAAGATGTTTAACATTCAGTTGCCTAGACTAGCCAAGTTTTAGTCCAAACGTCAAGTCAACTTAGAGTCTGGGGTTTGGCTCGATTTATTCAACTCGAAGAAACGAGCAGTTCTGCTTTAAGGAAAAGGCAACAGTCCAAACTGGAAGCCGTCCTCACACATCCTCTGCAATCCTGGGCTCTATGGTTTACAGCAGACGGCATGTGTATGCAAATGTCAATGACATTTGTTTCTGACTTCTTGCAGCCATTTTGTACCAAGCCCTGTACTGCAGTAGCAGCTGATGTCTCTTGGGAACTTTAATTAATAAAATTGTCACAAAGATACACAAACCTAGTCTGCACACTAGGTGAGGCAGTACCCCCAATACAAAAGCCCAGCCCTGTCCTTCGCACTGCCCATCCTGTCCATCGTTTACATTTGTGATTTGGTGGAGAAGCTACGATGGCACCTAAAACAGGTACTCCTCACACGCACCAGCTGTTTAATCAACAGCAAACCCAACTGGATCTGTGTCACAAATTAGGTATTCATATATTTACACTTCATTTAGTTCATAGTTAATGTGAATTTCATACAACAAGCATGTAAAACAGCTAGATGTTATATAAGGAAAATTAGTTGGGTCTAACGAATAATAATCAAAACCAGTGGCGGCTCCTGAGCAAAAACCTTAGTGGGGCGGACATCAACTTCCTGCGTAACATTTTCTATGAAAAAAAAACAAAGCATTTATGTTAGTTAATTTTTAATTTATTTTATTTTATTTTTGTGTGTGTATGTCTACAAAGTTTTAGATTTTTTTTCCTCCCTCCCGCGGGTCGGGGATAGATCTCGTGAAAGCAGTCCGGTCCAATAAATCAGAGAAAGGAACACCATCCGTCCCCAACCAATAGGTGCACAGCTTTCTAAATTGGGTTTTTAATTTGATTTGAAGTAATAATTCTGAAATAATACTCCAGGTTAGCACAGTTAAATGAGAGGGGAAAAATAGTGAAGTAACCCAACAACCTAATCAATAAAGTAAAAAATTATACAATATATCATCACCAAATCCAATAGAAATTTCAAGTGGGGATCAAACCCATGAACACTGTTAAAAGACCACTGCTTCAATCACTGATCCGCCTCAACCACACACAAACCACAGAAATTTTAATAAGGTCCTGTTGACAGAAATGTCCTCTTCTTTGACTGTTCTCAGTTTTCTGTTCTGGTCCCATCTGTCTGCTCCATATGGATTTAAAAGCAGAAGATCTCCACTGTGGGTCTCAGCAGGTTTCACTGTCGACCTCACATCAGGTCTAAGAAGAGCTTGTATCAGTGCATCAATTCAGTCATTTCTTTATTGATGAAAATTATCCAGTATTACATATTTGTGAGTGGCAAGCACATGTGAACCTCTAGGATTATAGATTGATTACTTTGAACTATGTAATATTGGATCATTTCCCTTAATAAATAAATTACTAAGTGCATATTTTTGTCTCATTTGTTTAACTGGTTTTCTTTATCTACTTTCAGGACTTGTGTGAAAATCTTATAAAGTTTTAGGTCATATTTATGCAGAAATATACAACGGTCTAAAGGCTTCACAGACTTTCAAACACGACTGTAAATAAAAAACTGAGGATGAAAGTCTAAAAATCATTTTAAATTCTATTTAAAATTGTCAAAATAGTTTAAAAATACAGAGATCAAAACAAGACATTAAGCTCAGTAAATATGTAATTTACATTATTTATTGGGAGGAACTACTTTGTGGGGTGAATTAATTTTTTAGGTGCGGCTCTGCTGCCCCACCTGCTCTCATGGACCTCTGATCTAAACTAGACCCAGAGTCAGTCAATAATTAATGACTGACTTCAAGACTTTTTAGCTGGTTAAATAATTATGGCTTCAACTAGTTGACGAATATGAAACAAACTTTTTTAACATGTAAATTGTGTTAATGTAGGCTCTGCTAGCTGCAGCTAAATGCAGTGATCAGCATCTAATCCGTACCGAAGCTTAAAAAAGTACATTTTCAGAATTCATGCAAAGAGAGCAGATAATTGTTACTAGAGGCAACAGCAGCTTGTACTAACAATTTGCATTAAACTGTAGCATGAATCAGCCTGTACAACATAACAGTACAGTATATGACACAGAAGCTACTATCTACTACTAACCCATTCAGTAATTAACAATCATTAAATCAGTGTTATTGGCTACTTTTAAACAGTTATATTATCAAATTTATGTTGAGATAAAGTAGATCAAATCTGCTTATTTGTGAAAGGAGACAATGTTTTCCCTTTTGTTGCCAACATCTAGCACACACAGCTTTTTGGCATTTTTACATGTTTATATACAATCTAATATATATATTTTATATTTCATAAACTTTATTACTATTTGTGACTTTAATTTTTTTTTTTTTTACACAGTCAGCCCTTACTCTGGGCTATTTAGCCAAAAGTGCAGACATTAGGCTTTTTTTTTTTTTTTTTGATGATGTCTGACGTAGCTCCAGTGAATCACAAGGTCATGTGACCAGTGTGCCCTCTGTTGTTTTATGTAACTGTCTGGCATCAACTTCCATCTTCTGGACTTGTCTCTAGTTTTAATGTTGATGGTGCAAACACACGAACACCAAAGACTTTCAGAGAAAGGTGCAGTGAAAACTCAAAGGAGAAAACAGAAGTTGTAGAAAATGTTTAGAACAAACGGCATGTTTGCCTAATTGTTCCAGGTGTTCATGCGGTTTTATAGAAACAGTCTAAGAGACTTTAAGCTACTTTTATTTTGTAATTTAATGCTTTTTTATTTATTTCCTGCATGTTTCACTATAAAGAAAATTATAAACATTTCAAAAATCATCATTCGCCATTTACGTCTGATTATTTTTTAGCCAAACAAATCCAATATGGCTGCCACAGCAAGTCAAAATTTGTTACTATTTGAGCATCATCTCAAATACATGTTTAAGTTTTGATGTATATACAATATACAAAACAGTTGCTTTATAATTTAGAATGTTCTGTCAGCATCAACCTAGTTTGTTAGCAAAATATCTCAAAAACCTCAGGAGAAATTTTAATGAAATGCTTCACGTAATCAATAGATGTACATTTAAAACGGATTAGCCTTTGGAGCAAACCCAGTTTAAAAGTGCTTCCACAGATAATATAAATTGGTTAAACAGAAAAATGGCTCCAACGCAGTCAGTTTGACAGAAACTGAGTTGAAGTTTGAATTGGTAGTTGAGAGTCATCCTCAATGCTGTTTTCCTCTCTACCTCCTCAGTGGGATGAACAGTGTTTCAGGACGCGTATAGTTTTCACAAACACCAACTTACTATTAACAGCCTTCGGTGAAGCCTAACCACATTGGGAACATGGTGGCTGTTCTCCGACTTCTTGTAGGTGAAATAAAGCTTCAGGGCGATGCCGAAGTAGCAGCAGATGATGACGACACAAGGCACGAGCAGATTGACGGAGAACAAGGAGACGACGAACGAGTAGCCATCGTGTTTCATCTGACCCCAAGCCAGCGAGCAGGACAGGCCAAAGGGCTCGGGCCCGTAGCGGCCCCAGCCCAGAATGGGGAACAGAGCCCAGATGAGCGCGTACAGCCAGGTCCAAACGCACAGAACCTTCACATTCTTCCAACTGATTTTCTCCCCTGCAGAAAGAAAGAAAACGTTTTTTTTTTTGTCTTCTGTACATTAGATAGTTGCTTTCATTTGTTAAACATAAAGACTTTAACCTTGAGGAATACTATTAGGGAATTTTGGGACAAAGGTTATGGATGTTTTTATTGTTATGGTTGAGAACATTCTTCCCCTCTTTTCTGAGAACAAGGAGCTTGTTTGTCTCCCAAAAAAAAAAAAAAAAACTATCTCTGCCTATGAACCATATGTTTGTGCAAACAAAGAATGGTGTGTAAAGATGACTGCAGCTAGTTTCAAGGACATCCCCTGAACTACAATAAATTCAGCTGAGAGGGATATAAAGGTGATCAGATAATACGGCTCATGGGTTTTCATGCGTATACATCTTTGTATGTTTATGTATGTTTATGTATGTAAATTGTCCTGAAATCTGACCTTGAAGGTAAAATGTCAAATATAAATCTTCACCTGCTGTGAGTGGGTCTTTTGAGTAAACTATGTCAAAGAACGAGAGAATTCCTCTAACAAATATATACATTTCTGGTTATCTGTAGAAGGATATTAGTGCGTTTAAAAAAAGAAAAGTTTATTTCTGCAAATACAAATTTAAAGGCTGGCAGTCCTGGAAGTGATATCCATCCAAATATGATTTCTCTGAGTTTCACTGAAATGTTTCATTAAAATGCAGAACACACACATGCAGACATGGCAGCAGGTGATAATAAAGCAATATAATTTGTGCCATAACAAATTTTAAATCAAGCAGTTGGCACTACAAAATTGACTTTCACTCAATAAATATAATTTAGAAAATACAATTAATGAATTCAACATGTATTTTAGTACATACGCTTTGCAGCTTTTTGGTCATTTTTATGCACTCTAAAAAATAAATTTGAAAAAATCCTTAAACAGATTCAGACATGAAAATAATTTGATCATGTCAAACATCAGCACGCTGCAGGGCACTAAGAATGAATGCAATAACATGATGTTCAAGATGAACTCATCAAGTAGACATGATTAAAACAATGTGAGGTCTTTTCCACGAAACATAACGTACAGTTTAGATGCAGCTGTCTATAAATGTGAAGTAAATTCCAACGGGCATGTCTATGTGGGTAGATGTTTGAAAATATTTCATCTGGGATCTGGAAGGTCGGAAATGGTTTAATGTAGCCTCAGTGGAATGATTGAACGTGCAGAACATTACTGAGACAAGACAATGAATAAAGATGTTCTGAAAAATTACAGCCCCAGTCGGCAGTAGTTTATTACAAACCTGTAGCTGAGCATTCTGTTAGAAAAAATAAAATCCATTATCATAAAACCACTCCATCACCATGGTTCAATCTGATGAGTTGGACAGAAGATGGATCTTGAATTGTTGTCACCTAGATTTTGTTCAGCATATTACATTTTTTATTCCTGAAATCTGTTTACCAGTATCTTGGGTAAGTAAAGGACCAGCTTTCAAATCTATGATGAGATGTAAATGGATTTACTTCTTATTTGCTTGTGTTAACACAAGAGCCCTGTGCTGATGGAGGTTTGTCTTCAGGCTCTGTGTTGTTTAATCTGAAATTAACCTGACATTATTATTATTATTATTATTATTATTATTATTATTATTATTACTATCATAAGGTCCAGGTCTGGAGTGTTTGTCCAGGCTGTGATTTTTTTTAGCCTGTTCTTTGGTAATCCTTCACTTGAAGATGAAGCATTTGAATTCAGCTCATTTCTACATTACTGCATAAACAGAGCTGCTCCCACAAGTGACACGAGCAAAACAACATCAGAAACTCAATGAATAGCTTCAGAATCATTGCCCGTGGAAGAAAGCAAAACGGCGATAATATGGAGTTTTTGCCAGTGTCAGTTCTTTGTCTGTTAGCAAAATTTCACATACACCACTGGGCAGTTTTTAATGAAAACCTCAGACTGTAATCATCAGATGTCTGTATATAAATGATAACCTTTTGGCATCAATTCAAGATGGTTGCTACAGCTATGTGGTATTTGCTAACACAAAGTAGGCAATAACTTGGTCAGAATTACAGATTTAAAGCTAAAGGTTGATGTGGTGTTTCTGGGTGGAGTTTGCATGTTCTCTCCATGCATGCGTGGTTTTCTCTGGGTATTCCGGTTTCCTCCCACAGACCAAAAACATGCATGTTAGGCTGATTGGTAACTCTAAATTGTCCCTATGTGTGAGTGAGAGGGTGAATGATTGTCTCATTTGTCTCTATGTGCCCCTGTGATGGACTTGAGACCTGTCCTGGTACCTCGTCTCTCACACAGTTGTAAAGAAAATGGATGGATGGATGAATATAGGTTCAGCTTCATCAACACATTTTAAGTCATTGATCACTCATATTCACTCTGTACTGATGCAGAACATGCAGTTTATTCTCATCTCATTCAACATTTAAATTTGATTTTATTATCTCTCCCCCTCCTGTTTCAGTAAAATACTAATTTACAGGTTTCCTGACGTCTTAAGCCGCATTTCATCTGCACATTTTCCTTTCTTGTGGAGCTCAGTACTCACAAGCTTTTCTCCAAGGCAGTGTTCTTCTCTTCCTCGCTCTCCACAGCAGCAGAGCACGGACTGCTCGAGTCCTCAGCCGTCGTGCAGTTCGCCTCACCAGGCAGAGTGTTGATAGTGGATGTCTGACTCTGAAACACAAACAGCACAACTCAGGTTTTGGTCAACATATCTGACGGGATGGAGAAGGCTCCATGTGGGGCTGAAATTCAGGAAGTGTGTTTGTATTTAATTATCACTAATACAGTACTTACAGGATTAGAACTTCAGTTTTACAGATTCTGAGCTACAATTTGGCGTGTTGGTAGCTGGGAGTCATCTCCAACATACTCTGACAGACCATGCTAAGTTTTTGTTAAAAATATTGGCATGCAAACTGGAGAAGGAGATGCATTTCTTCAGTGGGTGCTAGTTTCATTTAAGGACAGGTTAAAAAGCCCTGCAGATGAGACAGCTGTACAGGTTGTCAGGCCGTATAACAGATACCAGAGCAACTGACCCAGGCACAGAGAGGGGTTTTATAATAAATATCACTCCTCACCTAAAAGCACAACCATAATGTGAAATTAACAGTAATCCTCTTGACATACTTTAGTCTCAACACATTTTGTCCTCTGTCTTTACGCACCAGATCTCTAATCCTCCTGTAGAGTCGATGCACATTTGTAGTTCAACAACGTGCCGTTAGTTCATCTTTTCTGTGTGTTTTTCAGAGTCACCTCTTTTTGTTCTTTAACTCTTTCTGGTCACATCCTCACCCAGCAGCAGGCCTCCTGCCTGTACAAACAATCTGAGGCTGATTCAGTCTTTGACTGGATCTCTGCCTTTTATTCACTGCTGAGCATCTGTAAGAATGTATAATCGTTGAATGATTATAAACAACCAAAATGTGCTTTTTTGTTTTTGCAGTAATTTATCAACTTCTAAAGGAATTCGGGGGGAAACATTTTGCAAATCGTGTTTAGTGCTTTTGTTTTTCCTCGCTGACTCCGAGGAAACGGAGGAAACCATTCTGACGTCTGTGCAGCAAACTGTTGTTACTCCAGTTTAACATAGAGGTATAAACAGGAAGGTGAGATCGGACATTTATTTTGTACAAATCAGCAGCTCACACATAATATGCTAACAATATTCTATCACTTTATGAAAAGACTAGTTCTTCACAAAAATAATATACATTTTTGTGGTTTTATGAACTTCTACATTTGAATAAATGAAAAAAAGACACAACAATAATTACAATATTAATAATAATCACTGCATTGTAGACATGCTGCTGGAAGGGTTTGTTATCGTTGGACAGAACCACATCTGTGTGTCCTGCTTCTGGAGTTGTACCGAGCAAACAGGTTGCTGGCTGTACATCACAGACAAGAGAATTTTGGGAATAGTATTTTCCACTAACGCTCAGCAAGAAGACAACAACTGCATATTTTCATATAAGTTGAAGTACTGATTCAGGCAGGGAGATACAATCTGAGTAAAGGGTTGGTATTTATGAAATGTCCTGATGCATGCCTTGTTGAAACGTTTCATCTTGTATCCAAAATACTTCTTCAGTCTGAGGAGCTGCAACAAACTGAGTCTTATAAGCAGCATCTTCTCATAGTGGATCAACCGGTTTATTGCTGACAGCCAGAACTAGCTGTTCACATGCAAAAGGAGGACCATCAGTGACCGATCGTTAGTGCCCTGATGGATACTTGCTATTCATAGAGGGCTGAGTGATACTAGCAATAACAGCATTGTAAGAGGGGGACAGTTGAACATGGAGTCCTCTTCCTCTGTTTAATGATGGACAGGTTCTCCACAAAGATGGACTCCTTTACTCCTCTCTCAAACCATGTTCCTCTTAGTGGTGTAAATCATGAGCTTTAACACGATACATTGATTTGTTTGTATGACAATGTGTTTTTTCTCGATATCACAAAGTCTGTTATGATACGATACGATTTCGATTCGATTCACGCAAGTCTGCGATCGATATATTGCAATATCAAATGCCCATCTCATTTTCACATAAATTAAAAAAAAAAATTCAAATATGATTTAACCATTTTATTTAGTATAGTTTCACATTTCTCATGTTTAAGTGCATTTTTTTACACCAGTGAACTTAAAAGTCCCTGATGACCTTTCAGTTATAAAGAAGCCAAAATAGATATTGAGATTGCATAACATGGCTAGCAATGCCGTGTTTCTTCTTCAGGTGAACGGACATATTTGTTGTTTCCTGAGTGTTTTAACTCACACTGGCACCTGCTGCATACGGCAGGAGTTCTGTCTGTTGAGCCGTCCTTCTGTTGGAATCCAACATATCTCCACAGTGTTGATTTAAACCCAGCAGGAGAGTGAATTTCATTATCTGTGTTTTTTTGCCTCGTCTGTCATATTGCTGAAGTGCCACAGAGCGCAGCCACGCACGGAAATGGTGACACAGAAATGCCTTGGGAATTTGCGTACAGTATTTTAAAGATGATGATATGAATCAATATTTTAGTTTTGCCACAATATAATCGAATCATTGATCATTTAATTGATATATCGATCTAAATCAATGTATTGTTACACCCCTAGTTCCTCTCGATGAAGAATGTGAACATCTTCATCCCTGAACAAGAGACCGTCAGCCTGCAGATGAGTGTAAACCAGAGTCCTGACCTGATGATGTTGCTTTTCTGTGCTGGTCCATCCTTTTGGCCGTTAGTTTCCCCAATGTATAAAAGAAGAATCCGTTCAGATGACCTGAATTAACCTTGTTAGAAATTTATGAAATGGCTTTGTCTTAAGCTCTTTCTTACTGAAAATGAGCAGAGCCATTTCGCCAATAAAATGTTGCACTTTGTTGGCTAAGATTGACTTTAACTTTTTAAAAACTCCTTTTGTTGATCATTGCCATGAAATGCAGCCACTAATGTAACCGCCTGTGTCTTTGTGTGTGTTTATCTGTCATGTCAGCAAATTTTATCTCATGTGCAGCCACCTAAAAACTACTGATGCCAATCTGATTCAAGATGGCCGCCATGGTCAATTGATAGCAAATACAAAACATAGCTATACTCAGTCACTTTGATAGAAAAGGAGTTCAGATTTGATGTCGTGGTAGCCGTAAGTCATCCCTAACACATACTCCAAGTGCTAATAGATTGTGGTAGAGCTAATATCACAACTTCCTGTTTGTCTCCACAACAAAATAATATATATTTCATGAGCCAATGCAACCAAAACTAATCTAATCAGGTAGAGTTCAATGTCCTGAAATAGCTTTAGAAAACTGCAAAACTTTTTACTGACACTGTTTTATGGTAGTAAAAGAGGAAAAAAACTGTAAATATTACCAGACTCTGGGACTCTCTGCTTTGCAGGAGGTCACAAGAAAAGCTCTGCTGAGATGGAGGTGGATCTGTGTGACCTTTCCACTCCTGCCCACAAATAAACACAGTTACAGTGGAGTAGTGTAAAGTGTTTCTTAGTTCGGGCTGTAAAGTCTTACCATGCCTTTCTGATCCGAAGACATGATGATGTCGTTTTTGTTAATCTCCAGAGAACCTTGTTGAGTCTCACTGTTGGACAGAGGCGACGACTGCTCTTTCCCATCTGGTCTGAACATCTGCTTCTCAGCTTTCCCCGCTCCGCCCCTGGGATCAGAGCTCAGCTTCCGGACGGGATTGGTGAGCCATTTCTTCAGGGCGCTGACAGGGTGTCGTGATCCTCCAGACGAGGAGCGCGAGCAGGGGCTGGTGCTGCCTGAGGCCTGGAGAGCTGCAGATCCCACCGATGGGGAGATGCTGCCTTCGCTGCCTGCCACGGAGTACATCTCAGCTGCAGGGGGAGAAATAGAGAGACGGGAGGAAACGAAAGGTTCAAGTACATCAGCTAACTGTAGCGTACGTCCTTTAAAGTCAGATGTGGCAGAAAAATGAGTTGAGGATCAGTTTTCTGTTTTGATCCCAAACTGGACCTTCAGTCCCTACAGCAGCTTTACCTCCTCACCCTGCATTAGAAACTCATGTGTGTTGTTCTCATGAGGAAAACATCAAATTTAACAGAGAATTTTGTGCATTTATCAATCACACTGTGTTGCTTGAGACTTTAGACAAACTGTAACAAAAAACAAAAAAGATATAAAGAATACTAAATAAAGTGTACACAGAATCTGTTTTAGCATTAATTTAACTCTGGCTGACAACGACTGAATGAGCGTTTTACATTCGTTTGGATTTTGTCAGCTAAGCTGCTTTTTTATTTTTAAATTGAGAAAATATTTAACATCGTTTTATTCGCGTCTTCCTTTTCGGGTCACTGGGGTCACTGGTGCCCATATCCAGCAGTCACTGCGCGAGAGGCGGGGCACAGGGAGAACATGCAAACTCCACCCAGAAAGACCCCCGGTCAGGATTTGATCCGGCAACCTTCTTGCTGAGAGGCAGCAGCTCTACCAGCTGCGCCACCGTGCCACCCATTGAGAAAATAGGAAAACTTTTTTTTTTTTTATCTGAATTTTTAAACTATTTCTACATTTTTATATTTGGAGGCAGACTTTCCTGTAATTGTTCTAAGAGGTTTTGGTCCGTAGTTCTCCAGGCTGGGGGTCTTTAAAATATATATTTTGTCTTTATTTATTTATTTTGTCACTTTTTTTTTTCCCCAGTTCAATTCAATTCAGTTTATTTATATAGCGCCAAGTCACAACGGACGTCATCTCAGGGCACTGAACAGAAGCATTCATATATAAAATAAAAAAAATAGGTTAACAAAAACATTCATAAAAATAATAATTTAACACTTTATAAAATAAGATGTGTCAGGTCTAAAAAAAACAACTTACAGTAGATGAACACTATCTGAAACTCAAGACTTTCAGGAAAACAAATCCACCAAAGCCCTGAACAGACAAATCAGCCTGAACAACTGAGTAACATTTGAAGCCCAAACAATTCAAGATGGCCACCACAGCTAATCGACATTAAACCTTTTTATTAAAAAAAAAAAAAAGGTTTAATTCTGTTTAACAGATATTGAGCCCAAGTTCAATCGTAGCTGAGCGTCATCCTCAAACACACTCTGAGACTCTTTACATCTCGTGTGATGTCTCTTTAGATCAAGCAGAAGGCCGTTTGTGTTCGTTCAGCGTTTATCCTAGATCAGGGGTCTGCAACCTGCGGCTCTGGAGCCACATGCGGCTCTTTGGTCCCTCTGCAGCGTCTCTTTCGATCTTTGACCAAAATTAACACAAAACTGAATTTGTTGGTTGTTATACAAACAACAAAAAAGAACTACTGGTAGTTTTAGAAGTTTTCCTGTCATTTATTTTGCAAATATGTGAACACTGGAACAAGTACAAGGAGTAAAACATACCCGTTTTAACTTTATGCTTTATTTCTATACTTAATTTTTCCACAATTGAAAAAAATGCATAGGTTTGCATAGTTCATAGTTTTTATTTATTAAAAAAAAAACATCTATTTGAAATAATTTGGTATTTTCTTTAGACTTAAATTGTAAAAATATCAATTACAGGTGGTCCTTGACTTACGAACGAGTTCCGGACCTAAGGACCGTTCGTAACTCGAATTAGCCGTAACTCGAAACGCTGGCCACGTGGCGCTGTAAGTCCGGATTTTCGTTCGTAACTCGAAACTGAAAGCACATGGCGGCCGTAACATCTTTTTAAACACGTTTTTTTTTCAAAGTAAAACAACAACAGTGTACTTAGAACCAGTGGTGGGATGTAACGAAGTACAAGTACTTTGTTTCTGTACTTAAGTACATTTTTCATGTATCTGTACTTTACTTAAGTAGAATTAAATGTGGGTACTTTTA
>JAVCKU010000128.1:16108010-16119237 GCA_032273985.1 Hypsolebias coamazonicus | reverse complement strand
ATTAATAGAAGAAGTGACCAGTGCACTAGATAAAAAGAAACCTGCTGTTGGGGTATTTATTGACTTTAAAAAAAGCATTTGATACAATTGTTCATGAAATACTCATTAAGAAATTAGAATGCTATGGTTTGAGAGGAGTAGTTTTGCACTGGTTGAAAAATTATCTGAGTAACAGGCAACAATTTGTGCAAATGGGTGTTTTCCAGTCCTCTTGTTTGGACATTGTTTGTGGTGTTCCACAGGGTTCAGTATTGGGACCAAAGTTGTTTATTTTATACATAAATAATATATGTAAGGTTTCTAAATTGTTTAATTTTGTTTTATTTGCAGATGACAAATATTTTTGTACAGGTGAAAATTTAGGGCAGCACGTGATAGAAATTAATTTAGAGTTACGTAAATTGAAAAAGTGGTTTGATATTAACAAATTATCGCTAAATTTAGATAAAAACAAGTTTATGATATTTGGGAGTTGTAAAGTGCATAGTGAGTTACAGATAAAAATTGATAATGTGATGGTGGAGAGAGTGACTGAAATACGGTTTTTGGGAGTATCGATTCATAATAAGATCTGTTGGAAACCTCAAATTAAATATGTTCAATCTAAAATAACAAGAAGTATAGCAGTTCTCTCTAACGCTAGAATTTTTTAAAATTCTTCTGCCCTTCATATTATTTACTGTTCACTTATTTTGCCATATCTAAGTTACGGTGTGGAAGTTTGGGGCAACAAAACCTCGCTTCAACCATTATGCACATTACAGAAAAGAGCCATTAGAATAGTTTACAAGATGGATTTTTATTGTCATACTAACAATTTATTTATATATTCTAACTTTCTGAAATTCCAAGATTTGATAGTTTCAAACTGCACATTTTATGTATAAAGTTAGAAACAAACTATTACCAGAAAATATTCAAAAAATATTTACTGATAGAGTTGAAAAATATGACTATAGAGAAAACCTGAATTTCAGAACTTTGAATGTGAGAACAACAATGAAAAGAATGTGCGTTTCGGTCATTGGTGTGAAGATTTGGAATAAACTTACCAAAGAGTTGAAGCAAAGTCAAAGCATGAGGTATTTTAAGAAAAGACTCAAAATGGTTATTATCCAAAAGTACCGTATAAAGATGAACAGGGGTGAGAAATTGAATGGTAATGATAAAACTGAGGATGAATTGGGCAATTGGGTGCAGGTTTGTGCATATGTGTGTAAATATATGTGGGTGTGTAAACAGGTATATGTTATCTATGTATTCATGCAGGTAGATGCGTAGGTATATTTATAATACTGGTAACAGGAAGACTATTTATGCTATGAATTAAAGAATGGAAAGGGGGTATGATAATATAAGTTAAACTTCATCATACTCCTTTTCAGACTCACGGTCACCAAAAGGGGATATGAAAAACCCCTGATGCATGCTCAATATGAATATGGATATGAAAAAGAAAAAAAAAGTATCTTAGCATATAAAAATTGGGTATGCATATTTGACAGTAAGATACTGCATCTACATTTAGAAATCTGAACGTCTTTGTTATGTTTTGTTGGTGAAATGTCTGTCTGAAATAAAAAAAATATCAAATCAAATCAAAAATCAAATGTGTTCTGCCTGTGCCACTCAAAAATCTGTGACCTGAAGTTCTGGGACTTTCCTTGTTCAATATTCAATTTGATTTAGACTTTTGAAAGTTTAACATCAGGAGAAAACTTTAGGCTCTTTGTTGTGTTTCTTGTCTCTGAACTGTTTATGTCACATCTGTGAAGTGTGTAAAAAAGCAAACAAACACCCCATCATCATATTTCACCTTTTTATGTAATCTAAGTGATTTTACAGTGTGTGCATTCATGAACTCACACACTTTCTACAGCCCAGTTATGGAAAAAGTTAAAACTTTGTGTAAAATGCAAATTAAAAACACAATGCAATTACAGTATATACAAACAGCATAAACCCATATTATATTCACAATGGAACAAAGTTTTCATTTGAAATGACTGAACTAATAAATTGCACTTAAAAAAAAAAAAAGGTAATTTTAAAATTCAGCAGCACATCTGTTAAAAAAGCAGCGGCAGGTGAACAGCAGACTAAATCTGTGGTAGAACTAAGAAACAGCTGTAGGAGCATTTCGCAATGAATTATATAAATTTGAAGTAGGGCAGTAGAGATTAGGTATATAAAGAACATTTTAAATAAAAATGGGCAGAGGTTCTGTTAAAAAAAAAAAAAAAAAAAAATCTAAAAGTAGTAGAACTTCAAAAAAATGCTCCTCAAGGGGAAATTGGGAAGATTTTGAATATTCTGTGCAGTTCATAAAATCAACAAAAGTACTAAAATCATCATCGTTACAAATATTGTCACTTTTTTATTGGTGTATACCTGCACTTTATAAATGAGATGTTTTGTTTTGTATAAAATATTATTGATATCTTGAGGTACAGTGTTTTGCTCAGTCACATAAACCCACAGTCAACGTTTTGTCTAGATGCGTTACTTTGCAAATATCCTCCATGCAATATGCAAACGTCGTATGAAATCTAACAATTTAACGTATTTTCCACAGCACATGATGGCGATGGGAAGCTTAAACCACATTAACGTTGCCAAAACCCTGGGCATTTGTCCTGGTGACAGCCTGCAGCTGGTCACCCAGCTCAGCACTCATGGCTCCCTGCTGGAGCACGTCAGGAGCAACAAGAACAAGCTCAGCCCCCAGAGGCTGCTCAACTGGTGTGTTCAAATCGCAAAGGTAAGGGATCCGCACATTTCACAAATTCTTTTAGGCGTAAAAAGGCACTTTGTTTTCTCACACCTTTCAGCCTGAGTCAAATCTTTGTAACGCTGTCCTCGTCATCAGGGTATGAATTACCTGGAGGAGAACAGGATTGTTCACAGGAATCTGGCTGCGAGAAACGTGCTCCTGAACAATAACTTCACCGCGCAGATCTCAGATTATGGCATTGCAGATCTGCTCTACCCTGATGACAAGAAATATTTTTACAATGAAGTCAAGGTTGGTTTTTCTGCGTTGATTTTTACATTCATCCACACGTTGTTGCCTCTTACATTAACTCACTTCCAACTGCTTTACCCTTAGACACCAATCAAGTGGATGGCCTTGGAGAGCATCTTGTTTCGCAGATACACGCATCAGAGTGATGTCTGGAGTTATGGTGCGTTTTAAATATTAGTGCTGGAAATATTAATATGCACTGTGTTTAAAAGCTGATAAAAATGACTGTAGTTTTCATGTCGCTCTTGACTTTCTCTTCTTTATTTCAGGTGTGACGATTTGGGAGATGATGTCTTATGGGATGGAGCCGTACGCATCAATGCGTCCTCAGGAGGTTCCTGACCTGCTGGAAAAAGGCGAGCGTCTGTCCCAGCCTCAGATATGCACCATTGACGTCTACATGGTCATGGTTAAATGTAAGTAACTATTCGTTCTTGTTAGAGGTCCCTTGCGTTAACTATTGTGAAAACTGTGACAAACAGCCTCCCCCTCTCTTTTTTCTAAATCCAGGTTGGATGATTGATGAGAATGTCCGCCCGACCTTTAAGGAACTGGCCGGTGAATTTACGAGAATGGCCAGAGATCCACCTCGCTACCTGGTGATCAAAGTAAGGCAGATCCTCAGCCAGCACCATGTGTAGACACTAGTTTAGTTTAAAATGTTCATCTTTGACAGTGGAGTAGTTTACATTTTTTATAGTGGGTATGCTGTGCTTGGAAACCAAAGTACTGTACACCAGTTAGTACAATGTAATCTGCCATTTATTTTGATTTTTAAGCATATTGAACATTTCAAAATTTATCTGATGCGTTTAGTACAACAAACTTTGCACAACAGTTGGCTTTGTATTAAAAATAAGTTGTAGGAGTTAACAAACAGTATCGAAACAAAACATGTTCAAGCATTAAATAGCAAGTACAGAAGTATTAATTAGACAAAAGGCAGACGGGTTGAACCAAATCAACGTGTCTATAAACACGAGCCCATGCCACGTATCACTGCCAATGATACGTGACATGGGCTTGTGTCATTGGGCACTTTTAAGTGAATATACTGAAATAGCTTTTCTAGTGGGTATACTCTGTACACCTGCAGATCACATAGACTACACCACTGATCTTTGGTTTATCTGTGTCTGCCAGGAGGACTGCAGCCAACAGGAAATGTCTCCAGAAGAAGTTACCCAGAGGAGTGCAGACCTCGGTGACCTGGATGATAATCCTGAGCTGGTCAACCTGGTGGCAGAAGGAGCGCTGGACGACGTGACCGCAGCGCCTCATTACCTGTCCAGGAGTCTGAGTCGCCTCTCCAGAATGGACCCACAGAGAGTAGGAGATATTAATTTCTGTAGATTTATTTGTAGATTTATGCTTAAAAAGTACTTTAAACCTCATTTACTCTTTTTGTGATAAAGACGGTCCTAAATCCATCAAATGGAACTGGATATCTGCCCATGACCCCCAGTGTTGACCTTACAGGACAGGTAGCTACCTCAGACTTTGTGCTTATACACCTTGTTGTCAAATTGCTGGTTTAACGTTTTCTGTGTTGTTTTTAATGCAGGCCATGTGGCTGTCACGCTCTCGACTAAACTCTGCACGCACTGTGTCCGAGAGCTCAGAGGGGTGCGGCACAGCACTTGACATGGACATGAATGAGGACAGCTCAATGGCAGGGAGCCTGAAAAGAAGACGCCACCGTGAGGACAGTGCTTATGTGTCTCAGAGGGACAGCCTGTCCGGAGGGCCGTCGGAGACTCCGTCTCCAGAGATGGAGAAAGAAGATCTAAATGAATATGTGCTTCCTGGAGGCAGTCCAGAAAGAGGTGACATGCTTTTAGATTGGTTATTGTGTTTAATGTTTGCCACTGATTGCTCCAACCTCAACTCTTTCATGGTGGTTCACACAGATGTTACTTTTATAAACCTTTATGTCATCTTCAGATCTTTACACAATTATTTACATAGGTAGGACCTCCAAACAGGATTCAAAGCCACGGCATGGATTATGTGTGCATTATTATTCACAATGAATTTTTAAAAGACAACCATTTAATTATTATTTATTTATTTATTTATTTATTTATTTTCAGATCCATTATTGTACTCATCCCGAGCCAAGATGGTAAAGTCTCATTCATCGGGCCTGTTGGACGAGCCAGATGAAGAATACGAGTACATGAACAAGCAAACGCATGCTTCACTGAGACAAAACAGCCCCTGGCAGAAGTCGAACAAGAAACGAAGCATGTCAGTGTCGTCACAAGCGACAGCGTGCTCCTGTGACACCACGCTCTCCATGGAGGGCAGAGGAGGACTGACAGTGAGCAACGGCCGGTCTGACTCAGAGCAACAAGTTGAATATGAATACATGGACATCAGAGGAAGGGAAAAAGACGAAAGCCCTCCAGAGCATGACCCTCCACCACCTCCGATTTTACCAAGGATAAGAAGAGAGGTGGAGGATGAAGACGAGGACGAATACGTGGAGGACGACAACTATCATTACACTAACAGTCAGCCGAAGCTGCGACAAGCTCTGAAAGAAAACAAGGAGCTGAGGCTCGAGGGCAGGGACAGCAGCGAGGAGTACGAGTACGAGGACATGGACGGCTTGGCTGCCTCGCCCCCTGCTGATGCAGGGGTGTACCAGAACATGCAGGGGGAGGGAGCAGAGGCGGCCACAGCAGTGCACCCGTCAGGGTTTGAGCTGCATGTGAAAGTGCGAGCCGGGGTCGACATTGGGGAACCTGTTGCAGGTGACAGATCCTTTGACAACCCAGGCTACTGGCACAGCAGGATGTTCCAGAAGCCCAACGCTGTACCGACATGAAGAACGTTCAGATCTCACTCCTGGGACACACTCATGAAGGACCTGGAAAAAGATGCAGTAAAGCCGCAGAATGTAGCATATCACACAGAAGCATAAAGATACACAGTTCTTCCCTGAAGAACTTTTCATTACCATCTCAGGAAATGTACACTGTTTTTTTTATCATTTGTAAAATATTTCTGTACAAAATTTATAAAACTGTAATGATGTTGTGCAAACTTTTTTTTTTTTTTGCTATATATTCTAACAAAGTGAAATAACTAAATGCATTTTTGTACCTGCACCTTTGCTGTCAGAGCAACAATTCACAGTTTTTTAAGCGATAATTTGTGGAAATATTATGAACAAATAATATTTTACCTGTTGCAGATAGCTCTTTGGACCAGGGATGCACCAATCCACTTTTTTCATTTCCAATACCGATACCTGCAGTTTAGTATCTGTCGATCACCGATCCGATACAACCCGATACAGAAAACAGTGATGAATTAATTTAAAAAATTTTTACACAGGCATAAATGTACTGAATTATACATTTATTGAAAACTGCACCAGTATAGGACACTTAAACACACCAATAGCTTTACAAACATGCAAAAATAACACAACTTTAATTTGTTCAGTCAGTGATTATAACATCCGATGTAAAATAAATAATGATAAAGAGACAGAAACTGACAAAAACAATAGGTTGACAACTTTGGTCAAACATGCAAAAATAAACTTCAACAAACTTTTCAAATGGTTCAGGAATTCTAAATACAGTATAATAAAAAATAAATTTTAAAATAGCTCAAATAAGAGAGAAAAAAAAACATTAGCTGTGTGGTTGTCAGATATTTAAAATAAACAGCAATCAGCTCCTGTCTTTATGGATCAGTCACATTGTCACCGATACCAATCAAGAAATTTTCGATTTCGAATACCGATATCGACACTGATATTGGATTTGTGCACCTCAAGAATTATTTTTCGGTATTTGTACCGACATTGATGCTACTATTGGATCTGTGCATCTCAACTTTGAGCTACTTCAGTTTGAAGGAAGGGAGTCTGACCAAACTGACAAGCTAACATCTGGTCTGGGTGAGACCAAGGTTTGATCTGCTGTCATCTTATCAGTAAATTGATTTTAATTACAAAATCAAAACAAAAAACTACTTATTATGAACACAATATAATTTACGGGGCCGTCGTTTTGCATGACATGGTCATTGTCACAGAGTTTTGTCACATTTTGCAAACACAACTAGCAGCTAGCAGTAGCACTTCTGGTGCAGCTTGGTGGACTTCTGCCAGGAATATCATGTTATGTCTGCTGGAATATCCACATAATGTGAAAGCAACAACAATGTGATGGTTTATAAAACAACATTTGTGTGAACTACTATAGACTGTTTTAGGTTTAAGTCGATGTAAAACAGTAAAAATACATTTTGGTCTCATCCTCTAAAATCATCATCATCTGGTCAGAATTTATAAAACACAATTTTTCAGACTCAGGTTGTTTAGAGGGCTATCAACAATAATTTCATAACTTTAACTAAGATCCCTGTTTCATCCATTTCCCCTTTCATGGCTCTAACCACTACGCTACCGTGCCACCTACTTCAAAAGAGCATGGGAGCATTCATGTCAATCTGCAGTAAGTAACAGGTTATTGAACGTAAAATGAAATTATTTAATAATATATGTTTTTAAGTCACTTGCCAGCACTATGAAAAAAGCATGCAAACAAGCATTTATGTATATATCTACATTTGTTCTTCAATATGTACATGGTGCTAGCTCTTCATCAGAGTTTTAAGGTGCGTGTCTACCCAGAAAACTACCAGGAAGAAAAATATACAGTGAGCGTAGTTTGTGATGGGTCTAAAAGCTTTGTTTTTTAAATACCTAAGCAACAATTTTGAGAATATTTCTCAGTATAACAAATAATTATTATTACTATGTTACCACGAATGAACTTCCACATGTTTTAACAGTTCTGACTTTTTTTTTTTAGGCCTGTGATTTTGGGCATTTCAGGAGTTAATGTAAAACACTAGCAGAACTGAACCAAATACAAGCTTCTTCTTCTTTCTTATTTTTATTTTTCAGGTTTACCTCTTGAATGAATGAGATATGTTTTGAGAACAAAATTATTATTATTATTATTGCTTGGAGGGGGATTATAACTGTTTTCAGAAATGTTTTAATGAAAATCTGTAATACATTTTTTATTCAATAAAAATGGCTATTCCACAGTCACTTCCCACCTATATCATCTGCAACTTATAAAACTGACGTTATTTTTCAATACAGTTAGTTCTTATAATAATTAAATACTATCTAAAGTGTTAATGCAAAAGGGTTCTTTTCGTGGCGCGGTTCCCATAGTTGGGGCTGATTAGAGGCAGTGCAAATGGGGCATTAGAGGCCCAGGAGGAGATATAGTGACTTGGATGTAGGGACATGGAGGTAATTGGAGTGAGGATGTGATGCAGAAGACAGAATGTGATAGAGGAGGATGACTCGCAACAATGTTGTCTCAGGGCACTTTACAGGAACATTCACATACCGTACATAGAAAAGCCATTTAGTAAATTTCTCTATCTAAGGAAGCCAGCAGACTCAAATCTTCAGTGCAGTCTCCCATCCTGAACAAGCACAAAGGCAACAGTGGAAAGAAAAACTCACTTTTAAAAGGAAGAAACCTCCAGCAGAAACATGCTCAGGACAAGCGGCCATCTGCTTTGACCTGCCGGGTTTGAGAGAACAGGAAAGAGAGGCAAACAAACACAGAATGGCAGGTCCAGATGTAGGTGCAGGTGAACCTGAAAGACAAAAACATATGCCAAGGATAAATAAAAAAATCATAAATACTGGTTGAGCAGAGTAAGTAAAGACAGTAGAATAGTGAAAAGATGTGGTCAGTTTGTCCTTCATCAGTCAAGCTATAGCAGCATAACTAAGGGATAGCTCAGGAAACCCAAGCTAACCCTAACTACAGCATTTAGCAAAAAGGAAAGACTTGAGCCTAGTTTTAAAACTTTATAATGTGTTGTCTACGTCACGGACAGAAACTGGAAGTTGGTTCCACAAGAGAGGAGCCTGATTACTGAAGAAAAAAAAAATCTGTTTTTGGAAACTCTAGGAATTAACTGCAAGTAAATCTGCAGTCTGAGAGCGAAGTGCTCTGTTGGGAAAATATGGAATAATATTAGATGGAACTAGGTTGTTGAGCACTTTGTAGGTTCGAAGTAAGATTTTGAATTCAATTCTGGATGTGACAGAATTAACTGCAAAGATAAAACATCAAACTTCAGTGCAGCTACAGCGTGCACTCTCAGGATATTATTACCTGCAGTGTTCCCTCAGTGAGGGCTGAACTTGGCAAAAGGGCCTTCTCCTACTTCGCTCCTGTTTCCTAGAAAATCTTACAAAAAGATCTGAAGCTCTCCATCTTGACCTCTCTAAATGGATTTAAGAATTTGTTGGACTCCTGGCAAGAACCAACGCAGACATGTTCCTGCTTTTAATTTTCTACATTCACCTTATATTCTAGCTGTTTTCACTACTGGTTTTTTTTTGCCATCTTATTTTTAATTTGTAAAAAAATAAAATAAAATAAATCTTTCTGACTCTTTTATGATTGTCTATTGTTGTCGCTGTTGTCCATTGTTGTCATCATTCTTTGTTGAAACCAGGTCTCTCTTGTAAATGAGTCCTCGAGGCTCAGTGGGATTAACCTGTCAATAAAGGTGGAATTAATATAAATTAAATACAATTCAGATAAAAAAGTCATTATGCAACTCTATAATTCACAACATATCTTGTCGCATCTGTACCATATCGTATTAAAAAAGCTTTAAGTCAGCTGTAAAAAAAATCGGTACAACTGCTGTAAATTGTCTGGTAGACATACAGTAACTAGACATAATTAAAATACAAGATGGCTGCCCTCATATATGTATATATGTAAATATTGTGAGCTGGAAAACTTCAAAGATGGGCAATGTGCTAGCTTCCATTTTAGTGAGTGTCTTCATAGGTGTAAGAAAGCTCACTATCATAAATTGGATTGCCAAGTCAAAATCCAAGATGGCATCTAACATATGTAAACTGGCCACCCCAGTCATTTTGGAAAACTATGATTTTTAGCTTTTTTAATAGCTGAAAATTATACTTTCCTTAAATCATCAGGGTGGCCAAAGTTGATTTATGATGACAAAGGTCACCAATGGCCACCGCTTGGCTCTACCATTGTACCTAATCTTGGACAAAATAGCTCTCTCCTCTTGCTAGGATCCATTACTCTGCACTTCTCCAGAGAAGCAAAAACGCAGAACAAAACTTCTGTTCGTTTACACTGTAACCACTACGCACTTGCATATCTGGCACCAAAAGTAATGTGGTTTACTTGCATTCCCTGTTTATTTCCAATACAGAACAACACTCATCTATGAAAACTACAAACAATCACTATTTAAATCCCTCAGAGATGGGGGACATCCGCAAAGCTCGTTTCCCTGGTAGTTGAACTTTTAACTTCAAGCTTGGGTCCATTACCTGGGAGGCCTGGGAAATTGAGGTTCTTCACAATATCTGGGCTATTCTGAGGATTACGCTCTTGTGAACAGAGTTATTAACAGTGAGGACAAGCTACACTTTGGTATTGTTTGACTTGCACCTTATCAAGATTAATGCTTCAAAGTATTTGAAGGCACTGCATGGAGTTCTGGTACTTTCAGTCATCAGATGGTCAAATACATCAACTGTCTGAACTCTCAATGGACTGCTGTGAGCATATCTGCTGCTTCTAATCAGTCATGCTCACTGACTCTGTCTTCTTGGCTTTTGAATCCCAATTGAAAGAAGAACTGGGGATTATAAGGGTCATTGGATTCTAGACATGTAAATGTTTGTGCAGTCATTTTATGTGTAATGATCCTTAAATGTCAAAAGAAAAGTTAGAAACAGTGCACCAATGAGCAGGTAACATGGTGGACTTATGTTCAATGGTCCTCTGGGTATTCTTTGTTTTTGCTTCTTAAAATTGTCACTGTAATATTCAAACTTTATTTAGCAGATTATTACTATCAGTATCATTATTATTATTATTAATATTATTATTATTATTATTATTATTATTATTATTATTATTATTATAGTATTCAGTCAGTTTTGCATTTTCTTTATGTTCCTACATTCCATGTGAACATACCTGTCCAATTTATCCACTTTGTGATGTTCCCACCTGACTAATTATTTGACATGACCTTTGAATTTGCATACTTCAGGCATTACTTTAAAGGGTGTGTGACATGATGTTGGAACTATGCATAAAGTGGCACAACATATATATGTTGTATCATTCAACTATGTTC
>JAVCKU010000128.1:16054046-16070856 GCA_032273985.1 Hypsolebias coamazonicus | reverse complement strand
CTTTTTCCTTTTAATTTTCATTTTGTTTTCAATTGTTAAAAAAAAAAAAAAATTGTATGACGCATTTTTGAATGTCTATTGTTGTTGTTGTTATCCACTGTTGTAAATGAGTCCTCGTAACTCAGTGGGACTAACCTGTTTAAATAAAGATTGAATGAAAAATAGGCTTCTTGATCTGGGACCTGAGTCCGATTTCGTACCATAAACATGCAAATGTGAGCAGGAATGACAATTAAACAATCCTTGAATGTTTTTATTAAAAGATGTGAGCTATGTTTTTTGTGTGTGTAATGCATGATATCCTGCTGAATGCTCAATAATCCAGGTAGAAAAATCTAAAAAACTTAAGTCTGGTCCTCTGGAGGGGTTCAAAAAACAAACAAAAAAAATTATTGGAACGTTTCGTCTTTCATCCGAAAGACTTCTTCAGTCTGAAAAGCTGTATTTAGGTAATGTATGATATATAAGATAAGATTTTTTTTTTTAAGTTTGTACACTCTACATTTCCCCAATTGTCTCCAGTGCATTTGGTAATTTTGGAGGGTTTTTTTTTTGTTATTACTTTTTTTACCCTAATATCTTCTATTTCTGATTTAGTATTGGCTATTATTTCAATTTAACTCTGCTTTGTAACATTATTTTCCTTATTGTAAGTCTGAATTATGTAATTAAAGATTCAGATGTCAGTTTGTGTTAAACTGGTAATCTCACTTTATTGGGGGTTTTGGGGGTTATTTTGTAGACTAAAACAAATGACAAAGCCATTTTGATTATCAAAAAAGTGACTTAAAGCTAAAAGTATATGAATTTTAACTTAAAGCTTAACGTGGAAAAACAATAGCTAAAAGCTAAAAGCCAAACGCCTCAAAAAGCTAGCTAGAACCTAAAAGTGTTAAAGATAAAGATAGCAAAAACTACAAGACAAAAACAGAATATAAGCGTGCTGAAGCAGAGTTTCAAACGAACAATGATTTTCAAGAAGTTGAAGAAACCCTGATTCATTTGTAGGGAAATTATTTGTATTTAAAGGTACTTTGTAAATATTTCAGAAAGTATACATTACAAAGTCTAGAAGTCCTTGCACTCATTTCACGAATGAGCCTGAATTTTATTGAATTTATTTGGAATGGTGACAATAACACAATGTGTGCAAAAAGAGTAAAATAAAAATAAAAAAAACTTCCTAAACTAAAAAAAAAAAAAAGTAAATGCAGATTCACAATTCACTATTTTCAACGTACTCAGCTCTGGTGGTCTCAGAGCACATCAGAGTCAGACATATTTATGATTGTCTGAGTCAGTGTTTCTGATGATGCCTCCAATCCTGCTCTGTCACAGACTCTCAGAGGTTTATGTCAAGACATTCTGATAACATCTTATCTGCATCAGCCAGCTTCACACTGTGCATCTTTTCCAAAGACGAAAATTGTTTTGGAGACATTTTTATTCTCCTCTTCAAAGTCGCACTCCTCTCTGCTTGCCTTGTTCTACTACGAAAGGGGTATATTTCCTTTTTTAGTCATGTTTTTGTTGCTCAGATATGTCAGATTTCAGTGGCTGCCACTGGCGATGCCAACAACTAATAAAACATCTTCTTCTGATCGCTCTGTTAGCCGACACTGCTGCTTTTACTTTCTCATTAGTCTAATGATTTGCCTCTTGTCTGGTGTAATTTGCTGTTTTATCTTAAAAATAACGCTGGAAACAAAACAATTCCTGGCTTTTACTGCTTATCTGCAGCAGAAGACAATTAATATCCATGCTGTCATGTGAAATATTTTAATGCTGTAGGCCTCTGGTATGCTACTCTGTCTGCATTAAAGTTCTTTATCCTTATTGGTATGCAGATAAAATATGTGGCATGATTGATGGAAGCTGGCTAACACAGAGAAAGGGGAACATTCCATGTTTATAGATTAAACACAATTTAAAAAGCACATTGTCACCAAAAGTCACATTGTAAGTGTCCCTCAAGCACAAAATTATGTTCTTGTACACAATTTTATAAAGTGTGGATTTTCAGGTGTACTCATGGGAAAAACACAAAAATAAAAGTTGTAGTATTTTGACTTTATTCCTTATTTGTTCTGTATGATGCAGTATAAACATGTACTCACTGCAGGCAACATCTACAGAACTGATTAAATTTTTTTTAAAATAAAATACAGATAATCCAGTTCTCTCCGCAGGGTAGCTGGACTCTCCCTTAGAGATTGGGTGAGAAGTTCAATTATCTGGGAGAGACTCAGAGTTGAACCGCTACTCCTCCACACCGAGAGCAGCCAGTTGAGGTGGTTCAGGAATCTGTTAAGGATTCCCCCTGGGCGCTTCCTTAGGGAGGTGCTTCGGGCATGTCCAACTGGGAGGAGACCCCGGAGAAGACCCAGGACACGCTAGAGAGACTTTGTCTCTCGGTTGGCTGAACGCCTTGGAATCCTCCCAGAAGAGCTGGAAGAGGTGGCTGTGGAAAGAGATGTCTGGGCTTCCCTCACGCTACTGCCCCCATGACCCGACTTTGGAATAAGCAGAAGATAATGGATGGATGGATGGATGGATGGGTGGATGGATGGATGGATGGATGGATGAACGAACAAATAATGTTGATGATAAATGTTTCTCTGTTATGAAAAGACAGTTGTTCTGAGTTTTAAAAACATTTTCTGATGAGCATGAATCAGATACAACTCTGTGAGGTCAACTCCAATTATTTGCTATTTTTTAAATAAAATGACCACGACTGAAATAAATAATTTATCTCTATTTTGACTGATGAATCCAAATCCATGTCCAGTTTCCATTTAGATTCAGGAATGCTGTATTTTATATAACAAGACTGTTTTACTGAAGCTAAAAAGGCTTGATGAGTTGAGACTCACAGTCTAACTCACTCTTTCCATCAGATTCCAAGAAAACAAATCTTCATTCTTCCATCAGCATTTCTCTCATGGTAATGATCACCAACAGATTTTATTTGCACATTTCCATAAGAGCTCAGGATTGGAAGATAATACACAGATCTCCAACCCTTTCCCCACAGTCACTTTAACTCTGAAACATTTTTGAAGCTCATATTTAAAGTGCTGACGAGCGTCGCCTCGTTCTGCATTGAATCCTTGCTGTTGGGAAGCCGGCGGCGGCACAAGAGAACCAGCAGCTTGTTTGGAAACTGACCGCTGAACAGAAGATAAATGCAGGGATTGGCGCAACTGTTCAGGCTGGCCAGCAACATCAAGATGGTGAAAGTTGCAGCTGAAATAAGAGAAGACAGACTAAGGGTTAGTCATCACTGTAGCAAACAAAAAGTGCACTTTTACGCACAAACTCGTTGGTGCGCTTGTGCGTAAAAGCGCATCATTTGTGCGTCAAAAGCTAAACTTCTGTATTATTACAACACATGTCAAAAAGCAATACCTTCTATTGCACAGCACGGTTAGGTTGAAGGTAACCACGGATCGTCTCTGGCATGAACTTACTTTCTTTAGGGGCGTGCGTGTCCCAGGCGGACCACAGCTGCACCGTGAAGAACGGAGCCCAGCAGATGATGTAAGCAAGCACAATGACCACAGTCATCTTCAGGGTCTTTACCCTGGCCTTGGACATGCCCACTTCGCTGGCTCTGGGAAGCAGCAGGACTCCGATGCTGCCCTGCTTGTGCAACTTTTTGCACAGGTTGGTCTGGATGGCCCTGCAGATGCGCACTTGGCAAACAACCACCGTGGAGACAGGCAGGATGAAGATGACCAGCGTGGTCCAGGTGACGTAAGCCTGCAGCCCCCACGGCTCTATGAAATCAGCCCAGCAGTCAAACACGCCGGGTGCGACCTCCACCTTAGAGAAAATGAAAGCCTGCGGCAGGCTGCCCAGCAGGGAGACTCCCCACGCCACGCACACAGGGAGGTTCAGTCTCGTGCGCGTCCGCTGGAACGTCACCATCGGTTTGCAGACCGCCTGGTACCTGTCCACCGTCATCACCACGATCATGTAGGTGGACGAGAACATGCCCAGAACCTGCAGGTACTTCACGAGGCGGCACACCAAGTCGGGTCCGACGAATCTGTCCGTGATGTCCCACATGAGCTGAGGACACACCTGGAAAAAAGCCACCACCAGGTCCGCCACGCACAGGTGGAACACGAAGACGCGCATCCTGGACATTTGCTTCCGCTGCCTCCAGAGGACGCGCAGCAGGGCGGTGTTGAGCACGGCGGCCGTCACGAAGATGACGCCGAGCAGCGCGATCTCCACCCGGGCCAGACTCTGGTCTCTGGGCACATCCTCATCCAAGTCACTGACGTTCAGCTGCTGCATCACTCAGAGTTTAGACTTGTTGGCGAACAAGGAAAACAAATAAATAAACTCAAGTGAGAGCATTGAAAGTCTAAATCCTTTTGGGTAAAAAAAAAAAAAAAAAAAAAACTTGTGTTGCCAGTTCTATCTAAATCACTAAATGTTTGGCTCGCTGCAAATCAAAGACAACATTTTAAACTTCGAACTTTTCTACCTCACTATTTTTCAGATGAACGAGGAGCTCTGATGTGAATCACCTCTGGTTCTGGTTCTTCTGTTGCACCCCCCACTTTTTATCTGGGCTGAAGGTAGGCGGTGCTATGTAATCTGATTACTTTCTCACAGGTTGCACGAGCTTCAGAATACGAAATATAAAGCTATGGCTCATCACGGTTGAATAAACATATTTTAGGTGATCATGTTGAAAAACTCGGATTTTTTTTCTTAAATTCCTTTTTTTTAATTGTGTTCATTAGGCTATTTTATAAAACATGACTGAATCTGATCATTAGAATACTCCAATAAAGAATTAAATATCTACGAATTAATGTAGCTTAAATACTTTAATTTTGTTTGACGAGTTTAAGCAGGCCTTTTGAGTTTTCATGTTTGTGGCTACATGCATGTGAAGTTCTGAAGTTTATGAACAGTGAACACAATGAAGATTTGCACCTTCTGATGCCCCTGATACATTTCAGATGTTGAAAGCAAACTGAGTTTGATCCTGCAGTAAATCACAAAAAATAAAATAAAATAAAATAAAAAAATAAAAACACAACTATTTATTCATCTTTCTTGTTCCACCAAGTTGCATCATCCATCTCACGTATTGTATGTTGTGTCCAACAAGGTGAAATAAGGCTTCAATCCATACAAAAGTTGCATATCTAAACTTAGCTATATGCAACTTTTTGTATTTTAGTGTGCTGATGCCATATAGCCAATAATACCATAACGTTATCAACCGTATTACTTTAACCGCTTTTACACAATATATTGTATGCCACAATTCTCTAACATCTGATAATAAACCTGGCTTTTGCATGTTTCTGAAATTAGTGCAGACTGATTCAGGCAAAATGACCTTTTCCTCTCCTGGAACACCTTGCAAAAAGACTTGAAGCTAGACCTTGACCTCTCTGAGTGGCTTCAAACAACTGCTAAGTTCATGGCAAAAAAAAAAAAAAAAAAAAAAAAATCAAAGCAGACATGTTCCTTTAGTATTTTATACAGCTTTATAATGTAGCTCTTTTTGTTTCGTTTTTTTTAAACATATTTCTTCCATTTATTTTTCATTTTATATGCTTTTTTATGATTATCTACTGTTGTCATCTTTTTCTTTGTTTAAAACAGGTCTCTCTTGTAGTCCTCGAGGATAAAAGAGACCAACCACCTATATAAATAAAGGTTGAAGGAACAGCTGTTCAGGTTTCCTAAAAACTGGAAAACAACCTGTTAAAGGATGTAAGCTACATGAAATACACATCGCAAAAGACCCTATGGATTCCTATTGACAACTAATTATTTGTTTTAGAGATTTTGAATAAAAAAGTCCTATTTTTTAGAGATTTGAACACTTTTGGTGCTGTTTTTCTTCACGTACAGCACGTACCTTTTGAGCACGATGTTACGTCATAAATGTATTGACCAATCACAGTGTGAGTCTACCGGAACCCGGAAGCTTGAATGTAGATTGAAGTCGGAAAAGTTAGTGCAATTAATACGTATATCGTGTTTTAAAGGAATCAACTCATCAGACGGATATATTGATGCAGCGTTATTATTTGGATGAGTTGTTGTTGTTGACAACTGGTAACACAGATTAATTAGCTGGTTTGCTAGCTAGTTAGCCGCTGAGCTAACCTGTTTGCAGTGAAGATTTCTTGTTAGCGCCGATGCCTCAAGAAGAAGAGGAATCTCTTCCGCTGGTTCGTTCTCTGAACAGTCAGATTCGTGTTTATGCCACGTTTTGTAACCAAAGCACTCGCGTTGTGCGGCCAGTATGGATAGATTACCGCGGGAAGCCTCAACTCTACGACGATTTGCAGCCAAGAACAGGACGAAGAATCAACACCTTCGTAGGTGAGAAACCATCTCAAACACAAACCACAGAGAACACGTTTCATGTTTCTTGTAAGTGAATTTATATTTGTGCAAGTAACTTTTAAATGTGACTGCTGACAATCTGAATATAAACCAGGGAATTTGGGAGGAGAGGGTTATTAGAAAACAAACAAACAAAAATAAAAAAACAGGTCTATAAAGTTTTTGATATAATTTGAATGCTAAGTCTGTGTTTTTACGTCTGTGCAGTTTTTATTTATTGTTTTTGTTTTTATTGAAGCAAAGTGTCCTCTGTAATGTCAGATTTTGGTTTTATTTTCTCGCAGGTCACCCTTGGATGTTCAGAGATGCAGCAACAGACGAGCTTTTGAGGGTGAACAACAAAGAGCTGTTTGTTCCTAAACCAGCTGATGCACGCGGTGTTTTGGTTAATATCACTATACCAGGTAAGACGAGTCAAATTACATAAATGGTTTGCAGTTGTGTACAAACATTAGTGTTTGTATTAGTGACTGTCAAACTGTTGTTGATCAGAGTGCAATGAATAGAAAGAAATTCAAATGAGTATAATTAAATCTTTATTTTAAACTAGTGTCGCTTCACCATCCAGATTCATTTGGCTTTTAAATTAGACATTTTTTTTTCTACCACAACATTATGAAACACGGAGAGCCTACTGTGAACAGTCACCGTGTTCCAAGCATCACAAAATTGCACAATCCATTCCAACTTTATTTGTACAGCACTTTAACACCACAACAGCCCAAAGTGCTGCACAGAATCACATTAAAACACGACTCAAGCCGTTAATACACTTAAACACAAGTGAAATAAAACCAGGTCATAAAAAAAAAACAGTAAAATGCATAAGATCTGATCAAACAATAAAATCAATAAAACCTACAAAAATTAAAAATTTTGTAAAAAATAAATAAAAACAACACTTTACAAAATGTTAAAAGCCAAACAAGTGGGTTTTGAGTTTTAAAGTCTGAGATGGAGGGGCGTCTTGTTCCACAGTTTAAGAGCTGATGCAGCAAAAGCTCGATCCCCCTGAGGTTGAGTGGTTTTATGGACACTCTGAAGCAGCTGGTCAGCTGATCTGAGCGAGCGGGAAGGTTTGTAGGGATACAGCAGTTGAAAGAGGTAGGATGGAGCAAGACCATTCAAAGATTTAAAAATAAATAAAATAATTAAAAAATGGATCTTAAATTGCACAGGCAGCCAGTGGAGTGAGGTTAACATGGGAGGGATGTACTCATATGTATGTGTGCCAGTTAAAAGCCTCGCTGCACCATTATGGACCCTCTGCAGTTGAGGAATGGAGGACCCGCTAACCCGCCAGATAATGCGCATTCCAGTAATCCAGCCGGGTGGTAACAAAAGCATGGGTTACTGTATCAAAGTGTCTTTGGAGTGATGGGTTTTATCTTGGCTAGCTGTCTCAAATGATAAAAGCTTCTTTTAATAACTGACCTGATCTGACTATCTAGTTAAGTTCAGGATCTTGTTCAACCCCTAAATTCCTCACTGTCAGTTTGCTGTGTTGGATCAAGGAACCTAGATCTACAGTACCAATACCTAAAAAAAATTACATTGTGAAATGCAATTTCAGTGTTGGTTCATTAAATTAATTTCTAAACTGTGTAAGTTGAACACATTGTCAAAGTACTACAAGTAAAATTAAGTTTTATAAGAAACACAGTAACACAAAATGAGTGTAATCTGTGAGAATAATATAATGTTTCTAAAATTTCCATGTATTTCGTAAAACTGTATTTCCAGAAGTATTTAGAAACTTTTGTTTTACTTTACGCAGTTGACAGTCTTAAGAATCGAGCTCTCCATGTCGTTCGGCGACTGGTTCGACCTGAAGACTACAGGAAGCTGGAAATCGTTCATACGCTCCACGAGGAGCTCGAAGATCAGCCCAGCTGTTTGAAAGATCTCCGGCGCATGAACCAGCGAGTTGAGCAGTGTCTGCTGCGGTTCCGAGGCCAGGAGGAATGAAGCGTGAAGCTGGATGGATGTTCATCAGGCTGTATTTATTACTCACCAACAGCAGACATAAAAGAACTTGTAAAATAATTAATTCAACCGTTATTTATACAGTTTAGTCTCATTGAGTTACCTGTAGAAATAAAGGTTGAATAAATTATTTTCCAAGCTCTTGTAAAACTTGTAAAATAATACAAACAGGAGCTACTTCTCTTTGTCACTGTTGTTCATTATCTGTAAAAAAAAAAAAAAAGTCACTTTGACGCTGCTGGATTGTTATATTCAATCAGCAGCTTAAATGTTTTCCTTACTCTAACGAAAAAGACATTTTAAACTCTCACTAAGAGTCTTTGCCTAATTTAAGGTCACAAGGCCGATGGAAAAACTTTCAAATGTAAAGATCTATATTTTTACATTAAAATACAGCGTCTTTAGAGTGCTATGTGTTAAGGTGACATTTAAGTGAACCAAAATAAATAGAAGATTTTGGTGAGAAGTTTTCTGTCTTCTAATTTCTAACTGGGGGACATAAAAATAAAACTTTTTAAAGAGGCTGTGAAGCACTGTGACCAAAGAGCTGAAGCTTTTGTTGTTGCCCACTTTATACATTTATTTTCTTATGTTTTGCTGTTACTCGCATACTAATTTACACATTTCTGCTCTATCTGAAGTACTTGCACTATTTATTTTGATGATAAATGAATGCAATATATATTTGTAATGCATTATTGTACTTATGTCTTAAGGAATATTTGTATTGCTTAAGTTCAAGTGCAACTACTAAACCTTCAAAGTATCTAAAATAACACGCTAATTGCTCTTCAAGCAAAAATAATTAATTACCTGTACTATTAATTACAATATATGATTATATGTTAACATACTTTTAAAATGTGTTGTTGTTTTATAATGTAAAATCAGGCATGACAGTGATGCATTTTATCATTCAAAGCAAAATGTCTAAATAAAATAGCTTTAAAAAGTCACTTGCATTATCATATAACAGATCTTTGTATCTGCTGAATGACCTCTGAATTAATGCAAACAGAAGGTGCTGTACAAGCTCACAGACTACTAAAGGATGCCCCATTAAGGTGTCTTGTCGTTTCCTGAAATTATAGCTGTCTCCAGTTTGTGCAGCTGGAGCACCACTACCAGACTTGTTGCTAGGCAACCGAGCAACAAACACATCTTCTGAGTGTCTGAGACGAAACGAGCGGAGGGCTGTATTATCAGGAACATACAGTCAGGAGGAAAACTAAAGAATATGGGGACTCAGGTTGTTTGAGGAGAAAGCTGTACATCCCTGAACAGTGAGAGCCTTTGTTGTGTCACACATGCACACTGATTCGTTTTGCAGCAGTGCCGGTAATCATCTGTTTTTTTATCAGTAAGACGAGTCATATTCCCTCGCCTCCAGACAGATCACTGAGGTAAAATTAAAACTATGGTGAGATTTGGAAAAGAATGATCACAAAAGACCGATAAAATATTTACCTGGTACAAAATTTGTGTCTTTGTATCGTCAGGTGTTTCTTCTGTAGATTCTGTATTTCTCATCTCTTCCAGGTGTTTTGCTGAAAGCAGGAGGTATGTAAAAGTTTTGTTTAGCTTTGGTAGGTTATTAGAAAACATGTATGTGTTTGTATATTGACAAGAAATAAAATGAGGCCTTCACATTGTCTGCCTCAGTGTATGAAAAACATGAACATAATGATTATGTTTCTTCCTCTTTCTGAAACTACAGCAAGTAACCCTATTCTTTCCGAAACACAAAGAAAGTTCCCTCTAAATCGCTGTTAGCGTTTAAACCAAGTGCATCCATATTATTTTTCCTCAGCACGTACCACGGTAAAGGAATGTGCTCAGCAAAGAGCTCAATGTGTAGACATGGATCCAGGCTGTGGTCGCAGCCCCAAAACAATTTTTAACAGCTCGCTGCAACCTTTTCACACATATCTGTGCTCTAAATCTCTTTTATTGCTAAATAACAAACCTCTAAATCAAACTAAGTTTATACGTCTGAGCTAACCAGAAATATGTAGCAGGAATCAAATCTCAACTTTTATTTCTCCTACAATAGAGCGCATATATTTATTAGTGCTATAAAGAAAGAAAATGTAAAAATGTTGCATCTATGCAAAGGATGGAGCTTATAAAATCTATTTGGGATTGACGAAGTCTACCATGGCCTAACATTTTTAATGCTTTGTCATTTTTAAAGGTTGCTCAAATTTATGCCTTGACACTGTTCAGTTTTGTGAATAATTAATTGATTTTAATCTATTGAAATTATTAACCTTTTTTTGGAAGCTGCATTTTTCTATGATTGGTTTGTGAACAGTTAAAAAAACGTCTAAACATTGGGCATCACTCACAATGATGTCAACTCCTTTATTTTCTGAGGTTCTTTTTTTCATACCATTACAAGACAATACTTTGTTGTCCTTTGCACACTTATTCTTCTTGTCCTTGAATACTGTATATGGTTTTATTTATTCTTTCTTTAAATATATTTTTAATTACATTGTTTCAACATATGAAATTTCATTAAAAGCTGAATAAAGTACGTTTGATAAGTAAATGTGCCTTGTCTTCTTTTAATTAAGTTTTTGTTTTAAGCTTTCTGTTCTGAGTAATGACAGCAACAGAAGTATGCTTCTGTGCTTTCTTTAAAAAGCATCAAAAGCTCTCGCAATGTGCATTGTATTAAACATATTTGCTATCAATTTGCTGCAGTCATTTTTCCAAAACATACATTTTTAAGCATAACTGAAGTAAGAAAACAACAATCAATTCTAAATCAAATTTTCTCTTTTTCTAAATAGTGTTTTATAAATAAAACCTTCAGCAGATTTCTTTTACATCAACATATTTTTCTATTGTTCAACAATATTTGTCTCATAACAAATAGTTTAAACACATGTATCTAACCAAGCATCTGATTTCTGTATGGAAAAGCAAATCTGGGAACACTGTAACTGTTGCAGACCTTCTAGGGGCCTTACCCTGCAAAAGAATTGGGTTTAGAAGGAAGTCATTGCTTTTTTAGACCACCTATTAATATTGGATTATTGTAGGTCTATATAACGTAGCAAAACAGACAAAAACTCAACAGTGTTAGAAATATTAAATAGTGCTTTTGAGTTTTAAGTTTGTAAATTATATAGAAAATACTGTTAATTCATAAACTATTTCAGTAGTGACATATTTACATTTAAATAACAGCGGTACTATATAGATAATTGTGCATCGTGCAGGTAAGTGTCATAATTTAGAAATTAGACTAATCGTATTACTAATCTTAGTCATCAACTTGGATGAGTGAGCTTACAATCTTTCTATATTTTTTTCTTTATCAAACAAATAGTTTAAACACATGCATCTAACCAAGCATCTGATTTCTGTATGGAAAAGCAAATCTGGGAACACTGTAACTGTGGTAGACCTTCTAGGGGCCTTACCCTGCAAAAGAATTGGGTTTAGAAGGAAATCATTGCTTTTTTAGACCACCTATTAATATTGGATTATTGTAGGTCTATCAAATCATTACTTTATGTAGCTTAAAACAGTCCAAGGTTGAATGTTTTAATCTCAAACACGTGATCTTTAAATTGAGTCACAAAATAACATGGATGATTACAGGATTAATAATTTTAAAGGGGTTTCATTCTTATCATGTTCATCCATCTTTCCATTACCTTTTACCCGCCTCTTCAAATTTTTTTTTTTTTTTTTGGGTCACGAGGGTTGCCGGTGCCCATGTCCATGTCCATATAACTGTGCAAAGGGCGGGTACACCCTGGATGGGTCGCAAGTCCATCACAGGGCCACTAGAGACAAACAACCATTCACTCTCTCACTCACAGCTAAGGAGTCACCAATCAGCTTAACATGCGTGTTTTTGGTCTGTGGGAGGAAACCGGAGTACCCGGAGGAAACCCACGCATGCATGGAGAAAACATGCAAACTTCACCCAGAAAGGCCCCCCAGACTGGGATTTGAACCAGGGACCCTGCTCGCTGAGAGGCAGCAGCTCTACCAGTTATCACAGTCTGACCAAAATAAAAATACTATCTGCAGTTAATAGTGGCATATCTTCATTTTACCACTTTGAAATGTTATTATTACTGGGTGTAATACAACAATGCTGTTTCATCCACAGCACAGTGAAACAAAGTACAGTACTGTACAGTATTTCATCCTGGCCTGGGTAACTTCTACCTTTATTAACTATTGGTGGACTGGACCCTCGCAGTTGCTCTAATGATAAATAATGTGAATAATAATGATAAATAATGTTAAGACTTTGTATTCGTTATGCAAAGTTGCTGTTCTGAAAGGCACCACCGTCCTAAACCACGTGCCCTCCGTTTAATTAAACTATGCGCCATGACGAGATTTGAAGGCAAGTCTCGCGAGATCTTTTACGCTTTTTTCACGTGAAAGTTTGGACTCAATCTGCCGCCATTTAGGGTTTGTTCAAAAGAAAACTTTTAAACCGAAAACTTAATTAGACGTTTAGATATAGTTTTTATTAAGTTAAGTAACTTATCTTAATATTGATTAAGTTGTTGTGTGGAAAAAGGCAACGTCTGTCGACCTTCCGCGGGTTCAGTCATTTATTCACGAAGGTAACTACACCCGTCATTATTGGTTTTATGTAAATAAATGTTGCAGTGCCGCTCTCTAGTTTTGTCACTTTACAAATATATGTTATTATTTAGAGTAATGTCGCAGTCGTGTGGCTTTAAAGGGTTTTTGCCAAGTTGCACATTAAGTAATGTTTAAAAATAGTGTAAGCTAGCAGCAGCTAATTGCTAAACCGAAAATGCTAACGTCACATTCATCTATTTTATTCGCCTTTTGTATTATTTTGGTAATTTGAACACAGTGCAGATGTTAAAACACACAAAAATTAAGTATATGATTCCTAAACATTAAAAAGTAAAAAATAAAATAGTGTTTTGAGTGTGAAATTGATTTGACTCGTGTAAAGTGAGTCAGATGACACCTGGGTTAAAATTAAATCTCAGGAAGTCTCAACATTTCACTGATCACATCAACTCTGGATGAACATATAAAGTTCACACATGAAGATGTAAAAGATGGCAGGTTAGCTTTCTTGGACTGTGTGGTCTCAGTTTCTGATGGGAGGACATTTGCAAACTGAAGTGTAACGCAAAGTCGCAAACCCACCCACACAGACCAGTACAGTACTGTATTTGTATTTTGACTCCCATCACTCTCTGGAGCACGAGTTGGGAGTCACCACAGAGCGGACAGCATCTCCACTAATTCAGGAGCCAGGCAGAAGAAGAAATCCCACACAAGGCAGGCCCACAGTCAAACTCAAGAGCCAAACCTTCCCCCTTATTAACATCTTAACTGGCCATAAAAAAAAAATTAACTGTAAAATATTTTCTATTGCCTCTCATTTTGCTTACAAACCTCACAAGTGCAGACTTGCTCAGACAGTTGGTCAGCTCTGAAGCCAAGAAGAATTGGTTTGAATTTTTCAGTAATCTTTGATTTTGATGTGGAAAGAGCAAAAGAGAATGTCATATGAAGCTGCAACTAAGAAAACATCAGGTTTCTGACTTAAGTTAATGTAGTTATTGAAATTGTCTCTGTTTTTCAACCCATCCATCCATCCATTAAAAAAAAAAATTGTACGCATCTTTTATGATTGTCTATTGTTGTTGTCGTTGTCCACTGTTGTCATCACTCTTTGTTAAAAATTCGGGTCTCTCTTGTAAATGAGACCCAGAGGCTCAATGGTATTCTTCTTCTTCTTTCGGCTTTTCCCTCTTCAGGGGGTCGCCACAGCGAGTCATCCTCCTTCACCTCACTCTGTCCTCTGCATCCTCTGTCCTCCAACTACCTTCATGTCCTCTCAAATTGCATCCATATATCGCCTCTTTTGCCTCCCTCTTTGTCTTTTTCCTGGCAGCTGCATTTCTAATATCCTTCTACCAATATACCCACTGCCCCTCCTCTTGACATATCCAAACCAATGGGATTAACCTGTATAAATAAAGTTTGAATGAATGAATTCATCCATTCATTATCTTTACCCACTTCTTCCATTTTGGTCATGGAGGTTCCCTCGGTGCAGACTGAACTAGGCAAAAGGGCCTTCTACTCCGCTCCTGAATCCTGGAGCACTTTGCAAAAAGATCTGAAGCTCTTGACCTTGACCTTCTCTGAGTGGCTTCAAACACAGCACAGTGGCTCAGTGGTTAGCATTGTTGCCTCACAGCAAGAAGGTCCTGTGTTCAACCTGGGATCTTTCTGTGTAAGGTTTGCATGTTCTTCTTGTGCTTGTGTGAAATTTCTTCGGGTACTCCAGTTTCCTCACACAGATCTAAAACATGCATGTTAGGCTGCCTTCAGGCCTCCCTTGTAAAAGAGATCTGTGATCTCAATGGGATTTGCCTGGTTAAATAAATGTTAATAAATAAATAACGGCAAAGTTCATGGCAAAAACCATTGCAGACATGTTCTTGTTTTTAGTATTTTATATAGCTTTATAATGTAGTTTTTTTTTAACGTAATTTTCTTACATTTTTTCTTTAAATTTATATGCCTTATTTTGAGATTGTCTACTGTTGTCATCATTCTTTGTTAAAAACAGGTCTTTCTTGTAAATGAGTCCTCAAGGCTCAATGAGACTAACTTGTATAAATAAAGGTTGAATTGAATTTTGCATATGGCAACTAATATTAAAAAAAAAATGACTGGTTATTTTTCATCTGGCTGGCTTTGTCCAGTTCCTGTCACCATTAGACATTGACATAGACCTTTGACATAGTGTCCTTGGATGTCCTGAAAGGCACTTTTTAAATAAAATTATTATTATTATGTTATTGATAATATGCTGAAAGGATTAATAACAGAGGAAATTGTAAGCTGTATCAAAGAGAAGGGAAAAAAAATAAACATTGGTGACAGGGCTTGGTCTAAAAAAAAATGTAATGAAAAATGAATGGGAGCAAAGTGTCTTTCAACTTTACAGTCACTCTCTAACATCTTAAGGTTAAAGCACTTACAGATTTAATGGTAATAACATGAGACTTGTTTATCTGAAAATACATTTTTAAGCCACATTGTTAATTGTCATGTAATTACACCTTTTTCTCTTCTTTTCTTTGGTTTTTACAGCATGTTTTACACTGTAACACATTTTCTTACTAGAATCCTAAATTACATCTATTTTTTTTTTTACATCTATAATCACAAATTCAAAATGTATGCAGTCTGCAGCTACGAGGACCCAATATATCTTTCTTATATTACCGTATTTGCCTAATAAAAATTGGAAACATAAGAGTGCACTGATTCACCTCTGCAAGCACCTCACCATAGACAGGTTAGAGTCCACTTTCTGCTGTAATAGTTCAATATGAGTAATTGAGACTGAAGTGGTCACTGAATGGAAATTTAACTAGTTTGTTCAATTGCATCATGAGGTAACAATCCCATTTAAACTGCAGCGCTAAGAGGGGCCAGGGCCAGCTCAACAAGGTAGAGAGGCATTTCATAATGAGACTTTTTAGGCCGTTAAGTGCTTTTACTGTCTCCAGCTCTGATCTGTAGCGATGTCAGTTAGAGAAAGTAGGCAATCAAGTCGTTTCTGAGTTTGTGTGGTGTGAGTGAAATTTGGCCAAATTACTAAGCATTTTTTTTTAGATTGGTACCAGATTTTTTTGCAGCACTAAAACTAATGGAAGGGTTAAATGCCAAGAGACTGGAGTTGGTTTACCATATGTTTATCACAAGACCGATGTTTATCACAATACAAAAAGAACTAAAAAAAAAAGTTTTCTGTTTTACCACAGGATACAGTTATAGAAAAAAAAATAAATCAAACTGTGCCCATCTTGGTGTCAACATATATAATCATTGGACAAACACAAAAATTGATATAGCTCAATTGCTGGTGAAGATTATCAGTCATCCAGGACATAATAAATTAAAAAAATGTTCAATATAAAAACAACGACTTTATTTGTAACAGAAGACGTTTCGCTCTTCATCCAAGGAGCTTTCTCAAGGGGTTCAGGTTTTAAAGGCTGAGATAAGATGCACACATACTGACAAATCACACCTCATACCTTAACAGTAGGAGTTTCTTAGGGTCTTTGTTAGTCTAATTCACAGATGAGGCTCCTCTGATGAGTAGCAGAGAATGTCAGAAGGATTTTCAACAAACACAACATCCCAGTACACAGGGCCGGATTTAGGAGGATGGGGGCCCCTGGGCTTGAGTCAACATGGGGGCCCACATATATTTTTTGTTTGTTTGTTTTGTTTTGGTTCAGACGAGCAGAAAATGACTGAATAGTAAGTTTTCACAACTTACAACTTTAATATGCCAGTTATCACAAACTACAAACAACCCTGAACTGGTTTCTAGAAAGACAAAACCACATGTTGGGGTTTGAAACTAGAATATGAT
>JAVCKU010000128.1:16015834-16026961 GCA_032273985.1 Hypsolebias coamazonicus | reverse complement strand
TGCTGTGTTCATTCGTGTTCATCTGCTCATACAGACTCATGTTCGTGCTGCTGTTTGGAGTAATGTTATTTTATGATTTTAGTGCTTAGTGTATTTTTAGTTGATGTTTTTCTTGGTTCATATCTTAGATCTTATTAATGTTTTTCTTTTATATTTTATTGTTGGATGTAACTGGGACCCTGTGTACATAATTTCATTCCACCACATGTACCACATAGTGGAATAACAAATAAAGAATCTTGAACTTCAATGTTGAGGCTTCCTTGTTTTTCCATGTTCACCGAACAGTCCAGAAAAGACAACTGTTGTCGTCGGCATCCTCTCTGATATTCTTCATGTTGTTGTCTACAGAATTGATGTGTCTGGTGAACGCTTCTATTTCTATCGCATGGATATTGATCCAGGCATCACCCACATATCAATTCATTTCAATTCAGTTGATTTATACAGCACCAAGTCACAACAGAAGTCATCTCAGGACACTGAACAGAGTCTGAACCAGTGGCTCGCTGTTGTTCCCTTGAAAACGTCCAGATCTCTCTGTTCCATTTCCTCCATCATAAAAAACCTTCACACTGTTGACAATTTTACATTTGCAGCTTAGCATTTTTTGTACTCCCTACATGAATAATTATAATATTTTTGCCAATATACCATACAATATCAATTTTATGGCAACATAAAAATGTATAAAATGATGCCAAAGTTCATGCTCATTAATCCAGGTATAACATCCAACAATGCTCAGTCAGGTCATCATCCTTCATCCAAAGAACTTCCTAAATCTGAGAAACCACTAAACAAAAATGATTCCCACAAACAGCATCCTCCATAGTGGAAAAAAACAACAACAAAAAAAAAAAAACAGTTTGTTGGTGCTAAGATGGCCCCTGGGGCCCGCCCTCTCCCTCGTCAACTCCTGTGAGCCAGTCATGCAAAAGTGGTTCAAAACACCAAAGTTCATGCTCAGTAATCCAGGTAAAATAAAATCAGTCAGGTCATCTGGACATCTTTCATCTGTAAAGAACTATCCACAACATAAGATGTTAACTGTTCATGAGCTTTCCAACAATCCCTACTTGAAAATATCTAAATTATCTTTTAAAACACACAGTATAGTCCAATCTTTCCTATTTTTGGACACTATAAAGTGCCTCAGATGAACAGCAGACTATATAAAGTACTTAAAACAGTGCTTTGTTGGTTTGATCTTAAGCACATCATTATACTTCAGGCATTTTGATTAAGTGGCTGCTCATCCTAAAACAGGTTTTCATATCCAATCTGTCTTTTGCAGCACGGTGCTGCACAACACATTTTCTCTTCCTCCCCTTTATTGACTCAAGATGAAAACACAAAAACCGAACCAACAAAACTAGGCCAGAGGTGCAGCTGCATAATGTTTTTTTTTTTTTTTTTTAATGAGTGGATGTTGCTTTTGGTAAAAATCAGCACTAAAGTTTACGTTTCTGTGTTGAAGTTTTTTTTTTTTTTTTTTAACCATTACCAGTAAGACCATTAAAGACTGACAATCGTGGCAGTAGCTACAAACTGATTGTCTGATGCAGAAGGGGATTGACTTTTGACCTTTAAATGTGGTGCATTCATCACCGTGTGGTACTGAAAGGGAAAGCCTCTGCTTAGTCATCAGTAAAGCTTCAGAGGAGCAGTATTTACAGTTTTTTTTCCTCAGAGTGTCCGAATCAATCAAATGTATCAACCACTGGAATTCAACAATGTCATATTTACCACCTACCAGGTGAGTGCGCGTGAGAATGTGTCTGTCTGTTTTCAGTACCTCATTATACATCTTATCATTATACATCTGCCTTATAATATGTCTGTTTTGCAACTTTGACATCTTTGTTTTAACTTGTTTAAAAAAAAAAAAAAATATATATATATATATATCTGTATTTCTCTCTTATGATTGTCTTTTGTTGATTGTCCAAGGAAAATGTTGCTGTTGTCATCATCCTCAGTTTGTAGTCAGGTCTCTCTTGTAAATGAGTCCTCGAGGCTCAATGAGACTAACCTGCCTAAATGAAGGTTGAATGAATACAGATTTTAATGAAACATTCACAGAAAATGGCTATAACTCAGTGATATTTACAGGTACTGAGAGTGGCATCTCACAGTATCACATGAGAGATTGTGTTATTTTCAAGGTTTGGCTGAAACTGGTACAACTCTGTTTACTCCTCAACATGATCTTTGTCTAAAACTCTGGCAGGAAGGGCATTGAGTGATGCTCAGCTTTCACTGTTGATACTGTTACTCTGGGATAAAATCAAATTTTTTGTTTTTTATCGTATAAAAAGCACAAGATCAGACTATAAACAAACGTCAACAAATATGAAAGAGCTTCATGCAATGCCTCTCCTGCTGCACTGATCAGCCACAGACAGAGTCACCGCCCTTGTTATTATTAGTATTAGGCTATTATCGTTATTATTATTAATAATGCGGCTCGTTTACTGCTGTGGTACGCTGCTGCACATGTGTTCAGTGTAATAAATCTTGTGGCCAGCTGACTATAACTCATCCATAAAAATAGCCTCCTTTGCTTCACCTGCCAGTCCCAGTGAATGCACCAGGAGGGGTTAACTGGTGTCCACGAGCTGCTAAGGATGTGAAGCTGGGTTGAGCAGGAAACAGGGGGAGCAGTTTCCTGTTTTGTAATAATAAAAAAGAAGGCTGTTGTGGAGCAAATCAAACAGACAGATGGGTGTGCAGAGAAACAAGGCTGGTTTATCAATGCAGATGTTGTTCCAGACTTCAAAAATATTTACCTGAATTAGGATGATAATAAAACTGATCACAGCCAGCTCGGATCTGTAATTATATATTTTGTTCTCATCATAACTAAAACATCAACATCCAGGCTCAAATTAGTTTTTATAATCTGCTTAACCCAACTAACATATTGGAAAACTATTTTACAGTTCTATGGAGGGGTTGTCCATTTTTCTACTTTCAACAGTTTTATAGAACAAAAGGCAAACTTTGAATTTAGTGTTCTCACCCCTGTCCCCTCCCCTCCCAAAGTTTACAAGTGACGTTTTCCACATGTTAGATTGTGTAAAGTTAAAATAAACCTCAAAATAAAAATAAAATCTTGGGCATGGGATGAGGACTGTCTGCAACCACACCTAATTTTGGCTCATTATAAAATGTGTTATTGCTATTTTTGTGTTGCCTATTGATTAAGTACCTGGTGACTTGAATCAGGTTGATTACTTTCTGCGAGTTTCATTCAAATCTATCAGGTGTTTCTTGAGATATTTTGCTAACAGACAGACAGGCTTGGGCAATGACATTATCATCTGCCTTTTTTTAATTATTTTGAGTATGTCATGTGGATTTGAAACAAAAATACAGTTGAAATAATGTAAAACACATGAGAAACCACGTTTTAACATGTGCTCACACGTGAACACAAAAACATGATAAATCCTTTTCTTTTTTTTTCCCCCCTGTGAAATTTGGATTTAATTGGTCGTCGCTCATTTTACTAACAGGATTAACGCGGAGCTTAAACTCATCTGCACCTTATTTATCTCGGACCACACATAATCATCCTTGGATGTGGATGTGCGTGTCTTCTGCTCTTGCCTGGACCTGCAGCAGCTGCCGACGGATGCCGGTGTTTTGGGTGCGTGTGCGCGCGCGCGTTCGGTCGGGTCTCTGCATTTGGTTTCCAGGCGCGTCCTGACCGCGCGCTGTCTGTGCGCTCGGCTCAGACAGGGCTCAGTCTCAGTCCCTTCTTTGTTTGGAGCGGAAGTACAGCAGAGTTTTGCTGCCAGGGTCTGATTTTAATTTTAATTTTATTTATTTTTTTACTTATTTTTATGCCCAAAGTGTCGTGTGACACAGCTGCGCGTTGTGGACGGGATGCTGGAGGCGTCGCCAAAATGAACACAGGTGAGGATTAACAGTTCATATTGCTTATTAAGACAGGAGAGTTATTTTCCTCTACCATATTTTGTTTAATTTTTATTTCTTTTTGTCTTCTTATTCTTTGACATAACTGGCGGACAGCTCATAATCAAAGTGTCCACAGTGTTTATCTTCTTTTTTTATGGGCAAAATTGAAATTTGAAACTAAATAATATAGAAATCCAAACAGTTTCCATCAAACATTTGGCTTAAGCTTGTATCATGTAAGTTCTGTGTTTAATACTAATGGTCATAAATTATTAGTACTGCTGGGCTTATTGTTTAGTGATTTGGTTAATTTTGGTGTTAATGATACGAACTGCACATTTAGTTGTCTGTTTTTATCTCATTGTATTCTCACAGCACTTAAAGGCATCCTGACAGGGGTCTCTCTCGTTTGAATCGCAGGAAGTGAGTCAGGGAAATCCCTCAGACTTCTTTGTGTTCCTTTTTGAACTGTATTGACGCGTGCATTGCTCATTATCAGACCTTTGTCGTATTTTAAACCTCTAAATTTTTACAGACTTAGATCGGTCAGAACATGATATATTTGTGTCCTGGCAGCATGAACTAAAATTCAATCCAGTTGGCTCTGATGAGTTGCACAGTTTGGTCAGGTTTGTGTCTTTAAGGGTTCAGACAATGAGAATTTTGCTCACATTCGCACCAACTATGACCAAAATGTGTTGGCTATTGAATTTAGCCAATATTCTGACTTGGTCCAGTTTCAGCATCCACGAGCCATTACGTGGGCAAATTGTAGGAAAACTCTTTGCTTTGAACCTAATTCATCTTTTTGGCCTGTTGAATGGCTCCAAACATTTTGTTTATCTGGGTTTGGTACCAGTTTCCTACCTAAAATTAGTTGTGGAGTGCGCACCGTGCAACAATTCCTCAAAATGGAATTTTGATAATATCGACCAAAGACTTGGGCTCACGCTATTTAAGGTTTATTTTCTGTAAGTGTTTGAGCAGATGTAGGTCACAGGAATGCCACACAAATGACCCTGTAAGCTATTTTAAAGCACATAATCTTACAGTTTCCCTTTCCTGTTGTTCCTTTAGACTGCACCCAGCCATCAGTTGCTCCAAAGCCAAGATTTGTTTGTCACGCCAGCCTGAAGTTGCCTTCCCCTCTCCTGTCTGCAGCCAGGGGTCCTAAACCCTCTGTAGCCCCAAAACCTAAAGTCACACTGCTGCTAAATGGCAACCAGGGAGGGTTCAGTAATGGCAGTGTGGTGACTTTAAATGGTGGGGTTGATGGACGATGTGAGATACAGAATGGCCTAAACAATGGAGTTATTACCGCATTGCCCGGAGAGAAACAATTAAACGGCTGCACCCTGGAGTCGCCAAACACTGATTTAAAGATGTTATCAAAGGGGTCACTGGAAAGATGGGTGACAGAGGAGGAAGAAGACAAAGATGCTGTTCAGAAAATGGATGAGGACTGGAGATTAACTGACAGTACCCTGACGGAGGAAGCTGACTCCCTGAAACAAACTCTCTGGGTTAGCGATGACAGACTCACAGCTGATTCCGAAGAGATAATTGACACGGATGTGACGGAGGACATGGATGCTGAGGGTTGCGGTGCCGGCGAGGCGCTGGCTGACGCAGAAGGCCTCTCAGGAGGAGACGTTTCTGTTAATAGCACTGATGAGGAGGCTCGGTGGTGTTTTGCTGCCCATCAAGAGGTGAAGAAGGAAGATGGGAGTACGGCAGACGACTTTTCAGAGTCTTCTTTAGATGAACTGGGGGTCCTTGTCAAAGGAACTACAATGGACACTGATGCAAAATGTGTTTTTCCAACAGAAAGGGAAGATGATGAAAGAAATGGAAGAGGAGAGGGTTGGCGGGACATTTGTTTTTATAACACCATCCCATATAATCAGAAACAGGATACAACAAGGAGACATTTAGCACTGGAGGTGGATCGAGCCCATGAGCCTCTTTACATCTGTTCAGAGGACATTATCAACAGTGATCTGAGGCTGGAGAGTACACTGTCAGTTTTGACTGGGAAATATGAAGAAACCGAAGAAAGTGAACAAATAGAGGACAGCCCAGACTTTGGTAGCACTGATGAATATGGATGCGACGACAGTTATGAAAACAAAATGAGGACGAGTCAGAAAAGACGGTCTGTTCAAACTGACAAGGCTTATGAACTGGAGGATGTGTTGAACCATTTGGACTGCGAGTCAAGGTTCAGGCAGGTAACGATCGCAGTGCCAACCAACACCGCCTTGACGCCGTCTCTCTCTGAGGGGCAGCTGCTCTCCCCAAACGACTCTGATGTCTTCAGAGACGAGGATGACCTCGAGGGTTGCATTGTGCCGTTTCTGGACGAGACCACCGACACAGAGCATGACATCAGTGAGGAGCATGTCTATGACGAGCCGGGGAAAGCTTCACGGGTTGGGAATGTTTTTCACTTCGATGGCAAGCCTGTGGGGATTCGATCACACTCTCTGTCACACCGGATCACCAATGCTGTGGAGAACAAGGGAGTGCAGTTTTTACAGAAAACCTATGTGAGTGGACTTGGACAGCCTTCGTTAAGCAGCAGCCCAATGTTGAGCTCATCGCGACACAGGAGCTACTCTAAACCACAGTATTTGTCTCTATACCCCCGCTCCCTCTCCATGGAGGGCCAGGACGCTTCACTGTGTATCTACAGGGATGGACTTCAGAGACACAAAGATGCCATGTTCTCATCTGAAAGCTTCTCCAGGTGCTCTCCTCTGTCGTCCAGTGCTCTGTCCACACCTATATCTCTGGTGGATATTCCTCCTCCTTTTGAGCTATCCTACATCACCAAGAAGCCAATTACAAAAAGTTCCCCCTCACTACTCACCGGGGCAGACTTGGCAGAGAAACACAGGAAAAAGAAGTCCTCTATAAAGCGCTTCCTGATGCTTAAATTTGGATGGAAATCAGAACACAAGCAAGTGGTAGAAGACAAGCCACCCTCTTCAAAGTCCTCAGCTGAGTCCAGCTTCTGCTCGCCAGGCAGACAGAGCGTCGGTAGCTCGCCACAACTAAACTCACGGTCAGTTAGCAAGCTTCACGTTTCACCCGAGCCAGCTTCCACGCTCCTGTTGTACAATGAAAGCAGAAGAAGAGGGAACTCCGTGGCCTTCCTTAATCGTAGCGTTGTCCGGGTGGAGTCATTTGAGGACCGCTCACGCATCTCTTTTGCTGCTCTTCCTCTGACCAAGCCACGCTCCATCTCCGTCCCCAACACAGATACCTCAGATTATGAGAACGTTCCTCCCATCAGCTCAGACTATGAGAACGTTCAGGTGCCACAGCGGAGGCCTGTGCCTCAGCCACAGTTTACAGACTTCTTCAGTTGTTCCAGTCGTGTCGTGTCTTCTGCCAACGAGACAGACGGTTATGTGGACATGAGCAGCCTCCCTGGGTTTGACAAGAAAAATCAGTTAACTGAGGAAACAGAAAGGTATGTAAACAACTACACCTGTACATACGGTATATATCGATATATTTTTACTGAGAAGCAGAACAATGAAAGGCAGGCATGCAGGTTTGTGTGTGCATCGTTTGTTTAAATTGTTAGCAAAATTCTTCATAAATCACTAAATGGATTTTAATGGAAAACTCAAAGTAATAATTTAGTGATTCAATTCAAGAAAGCCGCCATGGCTAATTGACCTTAGCAAATACAAAAATATCTATGACTGTACATTTGGCAAATACTGACCTAAAATTTTATGCGGTTGAAGTTGAGTCAGTCCCAAAACATAGTCAGAGCACAAACGCAACATAAAATAGTTATAACTCCATCTTGTCTCAACATAAGATGATTTTACTTTAAAACTCTGACATAAAAGGCAGCAAGCAATATACATTCCTTCAAGTGATGCTGGATCATTCTTTTAAAATGATAATTTTGCAATATGCATTTTATGGATCATAACTTTCTTATATTAGGTTGCGTTAATAGTTGTTTTTTTTTTACTGGATTTATAGTATTTTTTTTGTTAATGGAACTATTGGGACAACACTAAATCTAAAACAAGCTGCCCTAATGGGACAGTAATGTACATTACATTGTACAAAATCATCTTGCATCATATCATACCATATTGAATTACATAATTTATTGTATTAACTCTGGGTTATTGCTTCAATTATACATTTATGATGAAAAATGAAAAGATTAGGAGCAATATTGATGCAGAACAGACACCTGTTGTGTTTCCTGTGTGATCCTTTTTATTCACGATATTTTGATGAAGGCTGCCTAATCTGTTTCTTTTGATAACAGAACAGATATTTAACAGAACTCCTGGGGATGTTCAAAGCCTTGGAAATCTTTCTGTATTAATCCCCTGATGTACTTTTCAACAGTCCTTTTGCTGAGTTCAGTTAGGACAATCATTTTAAAGGGGGGTGAATGTTTATGTGGTAACTTTGTTTACATTACAATTTTTTTTGTTCATTTGGTTTTACTCTGTAGAAATTAAATGTCATTTAGACACTGAAGGCTTATTTTTGACATTTCTTATGCCTAAAAGACCAATTTAAATTGACCATGACTGGTTTATAATAGCACTTGAAGGGTAAAACATCCAAGGGGGTGAGTACTTTTTATAGATAGATGTTCCTAGTCACTTATTTTGATGCTTTCCACAATAACTTTATTAATTTGAAAAGTTTGCTAAAGATTTGATTGGCAGCATCAAACCCAAAGTACAACAGATCCATTGTTAAACAAAAAAAAAATAATAATAATTTGATGATGGTATCAGCTTAAATTTTTTCCATCTGTTTCAGTTTTATAAAAATGATAGAGATTAGTTATTGTGATGAACAATTAATAGCATTATGTTTTTTGTTCTTGGAATATTTGTCAAAAGAAACAGAGGAGCCACACAGCTAGTATCACTAATGTGTTGTTACGTGTGCGTATTTGTGTAATTTGATGTTGCTGAACATCGGCTTATTGATTCTTGTCGCCTTTTATAATGAGCACTAAGCCTTTTTATGACTTCTTGGCCACTGCACGTGTTTAACAGTCTCCCTGAAGAAAAAAGATTTGTCATCTCCTGATGTGCCTTGCTGTGGGATTCACTATACCCTGTCTCTTAGTGTGTGTGTCTCTGTGCTGTTGGGGCATGTTTGGTGGAAGAGGAAACGCTGGTGCAGGGGTGGTCTCTTCACTTTTGAGTCAAAACAGGCTGGGTTCATTCATAGATCATATCTGTGGTGCATAAAACGTCTCACAGGTTGTGAATGTGGAGCCTCTTGTGTTCCTGGTTTGTTGTTGTTTGTTGGTTTGATCGGATATGATGTGTTGATGTGAACCCCCCCACATTCCCACTACTCCCTCTGCATTCCTTCTTGCTTTGCTCATATCATACAGACCCCTCAAGATGAAAAATAGAGCATTTTAGAGTCATTGCTCTTCTCCAGCCACTTTGGAACAACAAGGAGAGATATGATCTCAGTGTGTTCTGTAGTCAGCAGATATACTCTCTGCAGAGCTCGCCTCTTCGTGGGTTCTTATGGTGCACGTGCAAGCAAAACAGCACAGAATGGTGCATAAAAGTATTAATTTGAGTGAAAAGGATGGCAAAAATATGGTTTGACATGAATCATTTTTTAAATATCCCATCTGGTCAACAAACAAACAGAAAAAACAAGATACTGGAATATGCTTATGAATTAATATCAGCCTTTCAGTGGTGTGAGCCAGTCAAAATGTGCTCACTGTTTAATTATCACCTGACAACAAAAGGCAAAGGTGGACAATTTTTTTTTTGTCTGTGTCTGTGTGTTAGTGTCTCTGTTATCAAAATATCTCATGAACTACTGCAGACATTTTAATAAAACTTGCAGAAAGTTACAACTGAATGTACATTTACAACCGATTACTTTTAAGTCAGCCCAATACAAGATGGCTGCCACAGCCAACTGACCTTTTAGTTGGGGGGGGGGGGGGGTCAAATTAACAGACTTAATTAAAATATTTAATTTACCTTCATGTGAAATCCCCAAAGTTCTTAAGACATTAAAACTGACACCCTATAATAGGCTTTTTGTACTATTATTTTCTATTATTTAAAAAAAATGTTCTATGATTTTAATTTATAGGGATTAAAAATGAATGCTTAGCTATGTAATGAATTTACAAAGTACGGTGAAAATATTTTTGTGGAACAAATTGGTCGAACAAAGTGGTTTTTATTTTACCTGAGCTTTGTGGAGGTTTGCTCACTCAAGTCTTTTCAGGATTTATTGATGAATTTAATGAATTTTCTGGGGAGGAGCGGTTCAGAATTCCTTCAAACTCTTGTATAAATCTGAACTGTAACAACAGGAAACGTAAAATGGAAGTGCCCGGTTGAAGTTTGGTATCACAAGTTCACGTTATTCTCAGTTTGCATTGTAAATATGATCAATGACAACATGAGAACTATTTGTGTTTAATTAGTCTTCTTGGGTTGTGTTTGTTTGTAATAATGTTACTTGAGCACAAGCCAAGATTTTTTTTTGTCTTTTCCAAACCGCTTGATACTGTTGTCTATTTTTTGAGTTTTTACAATCATAGCAATGAAAGTGCCACACTATCTGGACAAGCATGCGCGTGGATGAGGTGGTTAATTTAACAATAGCCTGAAGAAACTGTATTAGCAAATATTTAGGAGATCATTGGCACCCTGTCCCATCCATTCATTCCCCAGAAACTTACCCTGAGGACAAGTAGGATTATTTTTTTTTATCTCTTCTTGTAATTCATCTCTGCAGCTTTTGCCTTGAGCTTTTCTTAGAGCAGTGCAGTCGAACTAGGAGTGTCAGCAGCACTGTCTATGGGAGTGATATAAAGGCCCAATATAGTATCTGAAGTCCTATGTTTCTAGAACCCCCCATGTCTCATTCTAGTTTGTTCCAATAAGCAGCAATGGGCCATGCAGCTGTAATGTTTACGGTGCAGAGCATCCAAATGTTGTTTGTAAGTTGTTAATTTGCATCTCAGTGGGGTTAAATCCAATGATTTTTGGATTACAACAAGGCAGATATTCATTTGGAGGTCTGAGTGTAAGTTAGGAACATGTGTTTATTAGCATGGCTTATGTTCTCCACTCAGCTGCAGACATTAGCATATTCATTTAGTTTCCCTGCAGAAGAATTCCTGTAGTATTAAACACCACCATGTTT
>JAVCKU010000128.1:16000335-16015734 GCA_032273985.1 Hypsolebias coamazonicus | reverse complement strand
CCGGCCCCCCCCCCCCCCCCCCCACACACACACACACCCACCCCATTTTCTACATTCTGGGCCCTTGAGCAAGGCCCTTAATCCTCCCAATTTGCTCTCCTGGGCATGCACCCCAGATAGCAGCTCTCTGCTCCACACAGAGGGCAGTGGTAGCTCAGTGGTCTATGGCTGCGTCAGGAAGGGTGTAAAAACAACTGGCAAGTCTGTGGGTGTTAGTTCACTGTGGTGACCCCCGAGTAAGGGAACAGCCAAAAGAGAAAGAATAAAAATAAATATTTTCTCAATGAAAAACTCTGTCATGATCTTTGATAAGAAATTAAATCCAGCAGCAGACTCCTCGGCTTCACCTGCTCTGTGCAGTCTACAACTCGGAGCAGAACAGAGGAGGATAGCATCATCTCAGATACAGTTAGTGTGCGATGCAGCTTGAGGCTGATAGGCTGTCATTTTGAGATAGTTCTTTGTAGAGGTGCCCACAAATGGACATAAAAGCACACCTAAGCTTTTGTCAGACATCCCTCTGTTCTGAAGAGGACGAGCTGCAAGTCAGAATGTTAAATGTATGTTGTTTTTTTATTAATTTCAGCTGAATTTGGTGTTTCCTGTACAAACTGATGTGTCACAATCTGAAGCTTTACTGTTCCTTGAGTTTTCTTTTAGTCTCTGTTCTTCTTGGGATTTGTATTTTTGTTTCCTTGTGTTTCCATTTCAGCCCCGTGTGTTCCCTGTGCCAGCCTTTTACTCCTCACTTTCACCCTCAGTCAGCCTCACCCGTTTCAATCAGTGATCACTCACACCAGTTCTTTATTATCAATCACTCAGGTGATGCCACTTTCCACTCTTCCTGAGCATCTATTCTGATCACCACATCGTCTCGGTCCCCTCTGTGCTTCCTCCTTGTGTTTTTGTGCTCCTCAGTTTATGTGTTTATTTGCTGCCACTTCAGCCTTTTGTTTTCTTTTGTTAAAACAAAAAGTTTGATTGCATGTCAAGCTCCTCGTGTCTGCCTGTATTTGGGTCAAAAGTTCATCGACCGTGATAAAATGAAGTGATCGATAAAATGAAATTCTACAAGACAGTGTTATGAAACACTCACCCCTTAAAGTGCACACTCCAGAGTCTCTCACAGCCACAAAGTGCACAGGCTGTCTGCATATACCCATATCAGCATGCATGCTGGTGTATTTTTGTCCTGCTCCATCATGCCCAGTATCAGCTGTTGTGTCAACAGATGTGCACCCAAAGGAGAACAATCGTTTCTCCAATCTCTCGTCAACAGGGGACACCACTTATGGATAACAAGAAGTTATCCGTTTATGGTCCAGTTTACTGGCAGGTTACACAAGAACACAGCATTCACATGCGGATTGTATTTGTATTTTATAAATCACAAGTTAGTAGTACTGATCAGCATTTATTTTATTTGAGCATTTTTAGAGAATAAAACTGAATATTGAGATTTGCAGCTGAATAAAGCTGACACGAGAGAAGCAAGCAAATAAATAGTTTGAATGAAAGCAACAGGTGTACCTCAATGATGGCATTAAATGAAAATAATGATGTTGCCTGACAGATTTTTTTTTTTATTGAGACTATGGGACAAACTCTTTATATTAACAGTCTTCTGTTGGAGATTCCAGCTCTCTGACAGGAACTTTTTTATTTTTTTTTTTTTTTTAGTCCATGTTTTATCCTCTTTATATTTTATATTGTAGCACTTTGAGATTGAAAAATGTAAAGTGCAGTACAAATTTAATAAATCGTTATTATTGGTTTTTTTTTTTTTGGATCTGTTTGTATCTATGGTGACATGCACTGATCAACTTTAGCTACTCACGCACAACTATGGGCACAGTAAGGTTTGAGACTTGGAATGTCAATGGAACCAGTACTCAACAAAAAAGATTAGGAATTTTTAACCAGCTTAAAAGATTACAGGCAGATGTTGTCTTTTTACAAGAGACTCCTAAATCTACAACAACTGCAGATGATCTTAAATCACCTGAGTTTCCTACTGTGTTTTGTGCCTGCTATGACTCAAGACAAAAGGGAGTGGCAATATTAATACACAAAAATGTTAATTTTACAGTACTAGACACAGTTACAGACCCAGAGGGTAGATATTTAATAATAAAACTTTGTATATACACCCACAAGTTGTGTATTGTCAGCATATATAGCCCAAATGTTGATGACACCTCTCTTTTTTCATGATTTTTTTCTCAGCACTGTCTGATCACTTGGATTGCTCACTTATACTTGGAGGTGGCCTCAACTTTGGTCTAAATGAAGAATTAGACAGATGTAGTAGAGCAGGAACTCAGCGCAGTTGGCAATCCATAAATATAGTTAAACAGTACATGAGTGATTACGGACTTTGCGATGCATGGCGATCTCTTCACATGAACCGTAGGGAGTATATGTTCTTCTCACATGTCCATCGCTCTTTCTCTCGTCTCTATTATTTTTAGTCAGCAGCTCGTTGTTGACGGACATCTCAGACACTGAGATACACCCTATAGCTGTTAGTGATCATGCTCCTGTCTCTAACTTTAGTAAACAGAAAAAAATAAATTGGAGATTTAATACATCATTACTTTTTTTCCCAAGTTTATTTTGACTTTTTGCAAAGTACAACACGTAGTTTGAAACAACAATTTTAACAAAGTACTAATTAAGAATAGATGTACAATCATTCGAACTCCAAAGAACGAAAACATTTGAACATTCAATCCTCAAATAAATAAAATAATAATAATAATAATAATAATAATAATAATAATAATAAATAAATAAATAAATAAATAAATAAATAAATAAATAAAAAGGCATGTTTAGGCTGCCTTCAGAGACCCTGATCTTCCTTATGAAAAGAAATGTGTTCTCAGTGTGATTTGCCCAATTAAATTAAACTCAGATCAGTTTATTTACTTGGCACCAAGTCACAACAGAAGTTATCTCAGGGAACTGAACAGAAACACTGACAAAACAAAGCCAGTTAGTAAAAGTTATCTATCGAAGGAAGCCAGCAGATTGGAGCGTTCACTTTGTTGCGGTCTTCCATCGTGAACAAGCACACAGGCAACAGTGGAAAGAAAAAACACCCTTTTAACAGGAAGAAACCTCCCACAGACCAGGCTCAGGATGAGCGGCCATCTGCTTCGACCGGCTGCTGAGAGGAACAGGAAGGAGGAACAAACAAACACAGAATGGCAGGTCCATGTTATTAAATAAAAGTTAAATAAACACAAAAATTGCAAAAATATTCAACAGATCATGGATGATAATGTCATGAATGCCGGATGTCATCCCTTCTTTTCAAGACGGGATCTTAGTTTAACCCTCTGGCATTGGGTAATATGCATTTTGAAATTCTGTAGATAATTAGAGTAATGTTTGAGTAAATTGAGGAATAAAAACAAACAAACAAAAATATATAACATCTAATAGTTAAAGTACGTAGATTATGTTTTATTGGCCAGCATTTATTTCAAGTTGTCAGCTTACGAAAAACACACAAAATAAAATTAAAATAAAAATCTTCTGCTTTTCGGTACAGATTAAACACAGTCCACTTATTATGATAACGGTTACACGTTTCCAGAGGTTTTTAAACATCTTTAAAGTCAGATTGGAAAGTTTCCCTCTCATTTCCTGTCTATGGGCTTATGTAAGATGAACTTCTGATGAATGACAAATATATTTAAAAAGTAAATAAAATCATAAAACATGGGCATGGGATGTAGATTTAGAAATATTAAAAGATAAAGCACACTAAAATAATTCTCAAACTGCTATTTAAACTTAGGCATGTGCTTCTTTATACTCCACAGTAAAAGTTACACCATGCTTTTATTGTGTAATGGTGATAAAGTTATCATTTTTGGAGCTGGATAGAGACAATAATATAAACGATACTGGCAGTGTCTGGTCAAAGTAATTGTTTGTCAGTGTGCATCTTCTGTTTGTGATGTGGCTCTTTCCCTTCCTGCAGTGCCTACACAGAAGCCTATAAGGTGTGCACTGTAGCTGCTGCACCACAGATTGGTCACGTTGCTGATGTTCGAGAGTCGATGGGCGAGGAAGACCAAGGACGCACTTCAGATGAGGAAGATGGAGCATTAGACATCATCTATGACAGACAGGTTGGCTCTCCTGCTTGCAGAGTTTGACTGATGGAAAATAATTACTGAATGTGAAAATGTTGTGTCCATCAGACATTTCTGCAATAAAATATTAATTGTTCTGTATAATATACACCCCCTGCCCACGCTTATTTACCTTAATGGGCCACATTTAGTTTGATTACAGCACGTTTGCTTGAAGTTTTGCAACATGTGCTCTCAGTTTCTGTTCCTACCTGTAGTAGGATATCCAAGTTGTTGCTGATGGCAGAGTCAGACAGATGTATTCAGGAAGAGGCAGGTTAATGGGGGTTAATGTGCTGATGTCAGACTGTCTTCATCATTTGGATTTTAACTGATGCTTAGAGATGCCGTGAAGACGAGAGCCCGTTTATTTGTTGAACTGGGGCCAAAAATACTGAAGTTTCTTCTAGAGCTGAGAAATTTATCAAACACTCTGATTATTTACAGCCCGACGGTCGATCCAGAGCCTTTTACATTGTGAAAGAGCTGGTGGATACAGAGAGACTGTAAGTATAAATTTGTAATGTGTCAATGGTCACTTACAGGCTGTACAAAAATAACCATATCAGCTCTAATTATGTTTTTTTTTTAATCTGCCCTCAGACATGTGAAAGGTCTCAAACTGCTGCAGAAAGTGAGTAAAGTATGGGTTAAAAAAAAAAAAAGCTACATCTCAGTCTATAAAACTATTCAGTAAATGTTACGGTTCATGACAGTAACGTAGTAAAAGATACAACCGGTTTGGGTTGTTTAGAAAGACTGAAAAAAAATGTGTTCTGGCTCAAGCTGGCCACATTACATTTGGCTGAAAAACAAATAAAACTTCTTGAATAATGTTGGACAGATGATAAAGTGAATGTTTGGGCTTAATGAACAGCAGCACATTTAACAAAAACAAACAGCATATCAGCACAAACACCTTATTCCAACTGTGAAGCACGGCGGTGGAAGGGTGATGATTCAGGCTTTTGTTTTAGCCCCAGAAATTGGAGCAGCTTTTGTTTTTTCGAGTTCTTCTGTCCATCAAAAGTTCCCCAGAGTCCACTGTAATGCTGTCTGTCCAGCAGCTGAAGCTTAGACCAAACTGTGTCGTGATCCCAGCCACAGCTTTACACCCACAGCCAGACAGCTGAAACATCAGAGGATGAAGCTGTTGAAGCCAAAGGTTGGATCTCAACACAATGCCTGTTATTCTGGGAAAAATAGGCAGAGCAGAAAATTCCTGCACAGACATAATGAGAAACTGATCTGGTCGCACGGGAGATGACAGCTTCAAGCGCATGACGTGGTTTTACAAGCTCACAAATCGAAGGATGCACCTCTCTGTGCAACAGAGCTTCCTCTGTGGTCAACAAATTATGGCATAAAGATGCTTGTTACTCATCAGAGTGTTCTGACTTAAAAATCTCATATGTACACCGAACCTGCTTGTTAGCATGTTGAGACTTTTTGCACATCAGGTTTTTCAGTTTGTGCATTCTTTCTTCTTTTTTTAATTTATCTTCAGCTCAAGTTTAGCTTATTTCTCTTTCAGTTTACCACCCCCACCACACACACGCACACATGATAAACACCACAGTTTGAATTTTTACACTAAGTTCTTTCATTCACTGATGAAGTTTAACGTGAAAGGTCTTGCCCAGCGGTTCCTCAGCATATTAAATGCAAAAGGAGCAAATCCTGCTCTTTAATTTTTCCTGTAGCGTTGGGAACAATCTGGTGATTTAAACACTAAAGTTTTCGAAAAGATGATTCTTTTCTTTTGGACAATACTTCATATACCGGTACTCCCTGCTGTCTGATATTATTTAAGTTGAAGTCAATTTTATGTCATTGCCTTCTAATGAGGTACACGAGGTGGAATGAAATTATGTACTCAGGGTCCCAGTTACACCCCAAGATAGTGAAATATAAAGTACAAAAAGAAACAGTAAATAAGGATCTAAGATATACACTAAACACTAATCATGTAAAACAATATGGTGTAACAACAGCAACCTGAACATGAGTTTGTGGTGAGCAGATAGGCATGAGATAATCAGCAGTATAAGATAATCAGCAGCATGAGATCAGCAGCACAGATAAGTCACATATCACAGTTAAAGTGGCATTACAGTGATTTTTCTAGTTAGGGATCTATGAGTCTAACAGCCTCAGGGTAGAAGCTGTTCCTTAGTATAATGGTTCTACACTTAATGCTGCACAACCTTCTGTCTGAGGGGAGCGGGGCATAAAGTGTGTGTGCTGGGTGAGTGGGGTCCTTCATGATGCAGTTGGCGGCATCTGGAGGTGTAAATGTCTGCGATGTGATGGTGTAGAGGCTGACCTCAACAGATTTCTGTGCAACCTTCACCACTCTCTGCAGAGCTTTTCTTTTTGCAGCTGTGCAGCCCCCGTGCCACACGTTGATGCTGGAGCACAAGATGCTCTCCACTGCACACCTGTAGAAGGAGGTGTTAGTGTCAGTAAGGGATCAGTTAAAGGTGTCAGTCTCCGGGAAATGACAGGAGAACAAAGTGTCAGAAAGCTGTAAAGTGTAACAGATTATAATTTAGACTGTGAGATCAACTCAAAATCTCCACACCCGTCTGTGTATCAGGACTTTCGGGAAGCAGTGGGGACTGCAGTGGGGGACGATGGGCAGCCTGTGTTGGATGACGAGAGACTCCGAGAGATTCTCAATGAGCTGCCTGATGTTTACAGTCTGCACCACAAAATCCTCACAGAGCTGGAGAGTCGAGTCAGACACTGGTGAGACGTGAAGCAACGTTGCTGAGCCCAACACTGACTGACGCAGAAACAGAAATGCAACTAGTGCACTCTCTTGTCATCTCTGTCTTTAAGGGAAGACGGACAAAGAATTGCAGACATCTTCCTAACGAGGAAAGCAGAGTTCTTGGTCTTCACCACTTACATCGGCCACTTCGACCGGAGCGTAAGTTTACTGGAGGACAGCTGCAGGACTTCACCTGCCTTTGCAGCCATTGTTCAGAAGTTTGAGGTGAGAACTGAGCTGCATTCTTTCTTCATTTTCCTGTTTTTTGTTTGATTAAATACAAAACAGACAGCTGTGTTCTCTTACAATTAAAGGCCTATCATTATTTGAAGGAAGGCATATCACCCACCTCCTTTCTTGCTGGAGTTTTAAGCAAAAATAGGCTTTTGATGAGACAATCCTATTATCTCTCAGGCTGAAAGCAATGTGTTCAACACAATGGTACTTCTTCTAGTTATTTACATTAACTGTCAATAATGGTGTACCACAAGGCTCAGTCTTAGGACCCACTCTCTTTACAGTCTAGATAAGTAACGTAGGTCAGAACATTCCTGACACAACCTTGCATTTCTGTTTACTGTCATGCTAAAATAGTTGATAAAGGTTTTCCAGCTTTTACAGTCTGCATTCAACATCATCCAGTCAGACTTGTTCCATCTCAAACTGGTGCAAAATTCTGATAAAACCAAACGGACGTTGTTTTCAAACAGAAAGTAGATACCAGCAGTCCTTCCTCCTATCTTATTAATGAATGGTGTTCCCATCAAGCTTGTGGAATTTTACAAATACAGTACTGTACTTGGGAATCCTGGTCGATGCACGTCTCTCTTTTAAGCCTCATGTCAAAAACTTGATAAAGACACTGAAATTAAAATTGGATTTCTTTTTCAGAAATAGATCTTGCTTAACTCTGAATGCCAGGAAATGCCTTGTAGCTGGTACTTTCCTTCCGGCCATTGACTATGGTGACATTATTTACAAGACTGCTCCTGCCAGCATCTTGCAGATGTTGGGTGCTGTCTACCATGGCATGCTAAGATTCATAACTGGTTGTTACTATCATACCCATCACTGAACTCTGTACTCTTCAGTGAGTTGGTCATCATTAACTTCACGCAGGCTCTCACAATGGTATATTTTCATCTTTAAATCAGTCCTTGGTCTGCTGCCATCATATATCTCCTCCTACATGTCACATCGTCAGTGCAGTTACAGCGTGCACTCTCAAGACATCACTACCTGCAGCGTCCCCTCATTGTGGACTGAACTCAGCAAAAAGGCCTTCTCTTACTCCACTCCTGAAACCTGGAACACCTTGCAAAAAGATCTGAAGCTTGATATGCCAAAAGGAATTTTAAACAGTTGTTAATTCAATGCAAAAGTCAATGCAGACATGTTTCTGTTTTTAGTCTTTTACTCCATTTCATAATGTAGCTTGATTTTATTTTGTTTTATATCACTGCTTTTATATGCATTTTATGGCTGTTTATTGTTGTGTGTACTTTATCTGTGGTTTGTCTAAAACAGGGTGTAAATGAGTCCTCGTGACACATTTAGACTAACGTATAAATAAATGTTGAATGGAAAAAAGTTTTGGTCAAACCTCATAAATGACATTAAGCCAAATCTCGTGCAATGCGAGAACTTGTAAGATGAGTTAGTGCTTCAGAATATAAATGATTATTTGCTACTATCTCTGTAAAATTAGCTTAATAATTGCAAAATTAGCTGACTTAGCTGTGTGTGTTAGTCATGGTTGATCAGCTGTGGTGGCCATTTTAACTTAGGTTAACGTCAAAAGTAATCAGTCAGAGATGTTCATCCAATGATTACTTTCTGAAAGTTTCATTAAAATCTACCAAGTAGTTTCTGAGATATTTTGCTAACAGACAGAAATAATTGATTCCAATAGTTATTGCAAAGTTTTAACCAATTTATTTTTCCTTTCTCTTTGCTTGGGCCCATTCATAAAAGCACTGTATCCCAGAAAGATTTTGTTTTTATGCCAAAAATGTATAAAGCATGTTTTTTTTTTTGTTTTTTTTTGAGAGACTGGTTCATGTCAGGAGCTTTGAAGAACAGCAGGACATGTATCCTTCTCTACCTCACCTACAGTAGATAAAGGTAGAAGACTTTGTGGTTTATGAGATTATTCTTTGGATGTACAGACTGCGTAAAAGACGAGCCCTCTAGGTCTGTTATCAATGATGTAATCTATAATCCATGAGCTTTGTTAGATTAAACGTGCACCAAATCCAGAGACACAGTGATGATTTAAGCAAATAAAGAAAAAAACAAGCTTTTTTAAAGGGCTGCACCTTAATTTTCCCCAAAAAGTCTTACCTCTGTGGAACCAGTGGAGTGAATAACTTTAATAATCATCAAAGCAACACTCCCAGTAAAGCCCATAAAGAAGAGAAAATCTTAAACAGGATTTGTAAAGACAAACAAACAAAAAATGTTGCATTATCTGTCCATTGTTCAGGATAAATATTTTGCAGGTAAAAGTCTGACGCTGTCAGAGATCAATAAAGTATTAAAGGTGGTGTTTGTCCCTTGAGGGGAGGTGGCACGGAGTATCGCTGACTTTGTAATAAAGAGCCAGTTTGTAGATGAATGTCCACCGGGCCCGTCTAAATGTCTCTCATTTATGAGCAGAGGAGATTTTAGGGTTTTGTCTACATTTTATCGACCACTGAGGGAAGGAGGTGGCGAGGAGTCTTTGCAGAGCTTTGCAGTTTTCTGTCAGATTTAGGAGCACTCGTGTTGGTAAAGTCCCGTGTTTCCCCTAAGCTCTTTATTAATTCCAGTGGTGTTTTTATTTTTTTGTTCTTCAAATAGGAGGCTGCTGACTGAATATTTATTTATTTATTTATTTATTTATTTGTTTGTTTGTTTGTTTATTTGTCCCATACTAAGACTGGACAACCTGCTGTTTTGCCACCAAAATGCCAAAGCTTCCTTGTGCACTGATATACACAAAAAGTTCTTAATCTTTTGAAAATAGATATTTATTATAGAGAAAATACAGAATGAAATACTGAAATCTGAAACTCACATTAAGTGATGTCATCAAAGCACCATTTTCATTAGAACCAAAGAGGTCACTTTTAATTTAAACTGCCTCCATTTTTAAGTGAAAAGTTTTTCTTTTTAGACAGTTGTGCAGCTTTTGACAGTCTCAAATCCTCCTTTGTTCTATTTTTTTTATTTGTTCTGCTCCACTCTGCACCATGATTGCCCTTTCAGAGGCCGTGCAAAAGTCTTTGTGCGGTCCACATGGGCCTTGTTGTCTTCATGAACTTGATTGTGACTGTAAAGGTGTGACCATATTAAACATGACGAGACTTTATTAATTTTTGAGGATTTTTAAAATATTTTTTAGGATATAAGATTAGCTGTAGATACTTAGTGATAAGGTACATTATATGCTAAATAAATAGCTTTACAAATGCTTATTGTGTTTACAAGGTAGTAACTTAGTCTGAGGTGTTTAATACAACAACTCTAGATAAAATACATAGGTGAATAGAATTGGCTCACTATTTGGCAAGAAAATGGCCAGCTTTGTCTCTTTGTCACCCTTAAGTAATGCATAATAGGCAGTTATTAATGATTTATAAAGTGTATAGAGGAATTAATAACATATCTATAAACTATTTATTAGCCATCTATAAGGGGAGCCTTATTGTAAAATGGTACCAAAATGAAAACAAAACTGATGTTCATCGATGTTCTAATTTAATCACATTACTGTTCTGATGATAATTAACCCAACCAGCTCAACTGTCCTACGATTTTCTTAAAAAAAAAAAAATAAAATAAAAAATAAAAATAATAAAAAAATATATATTTATATATATGTATATATATTATTTATAAAATTTGTTCATTTTAATATACAATACAAAACAATCCCATAAATGATAACATACAAAATATAAAAAATGAAAAGCAGAAAGAAGAAAAAAAATCTTATTATATCGGTCCCTTTTTTCAAACAATTAGATCAATCAAAAATAATCTTCAGTAACAGAACAAAATGAATAACTCTTTGTAATTTTTCTAACTCTAATACAATACACATCACGCTACTTCATATATATTTTTAACAATTCAGTTTTGATCATTTTCTTAAATGTAAACATTGACCTGGCATTTTTAACTTATTTCTCCAAACTATTCCATAATCCAATTCCCTGGATTGAGGTAGACCGTCCCTTCAAACTGTTTCTGTATTGTGGATCTCTGTCCCCTTAAGATTATAACAACTTTGTCTTTTAACAAAATGTATTAGGATATTTAAAGGTAATGTGTTATTCTGGGCCCTATACATAACTAATAAAATATTATAATTTACCAAATCATGGAACTTAAAACACATTTAGCCATTTTTTTTCATCTTGCTGTCATAGCACCTCAAATGTGTATACATCTTTAATTTTTGTTTTATTTTTTACCAAGTATTTTCTTTGTAAAAAGAGTTATAGTAGAAAATAATAATTGTCAGTATAGGTGTTGTATTTGAACCCTTTCATTAGCTAAAGTATTTAATTATCATCCCCAGCTGTGAAAGACGGGTGATCATGCAGGAGTTTGTTTGTGTTCATTTTTCTGTCTGTTAGCAAAATGAACAACTGGATAGATGTTAACAAAACTCTTGAATTTTTTTTTTTTTTTTTAATAATCATGGGTGTACAGCTACAGGCAGCCTATTAACTTTTAATCAGCTCCATTCAAATGGCTGATAGAGCTTGCTAACGTGAACAAGCACAAGAAAGTCTCTACCTCAGTCATTTCTACAGATATTGACCTAAAAATAGGTGTGGAAGTAGCTGAGCGTCCTCCCCAGCACATACTCAGAGTGCTAGCAGATTGCGCAAAATCTTTGGTTAAAATTTGTTGGCAGACACACACATTTCTTCAACTAATGCTATTTTAATACCTGTACTTAAAATAACGTTGTTGCTTCTGCTCAAAATTAGTTTTCTTATGTCATATGTCATTTAGTTCATTTTAGCCACAGGTTTTAAAATCATGCTCTAATCAACTGAGCAAATGTTCCAGTTTATTTTGATATGAATATAGTAAAAATGACACGAAAGGTTACCAATAATGAAACTGCGCTTGTTTGATGTGTTTAATTTGCCAGGAGAAAAGCCCAGGCGGGGACAGAGTTTCCTTCAAACAGCAGCTCCTGCACGTCATCGTGCGCGTGGCTCAGTATCGCATGATTCTCACTGGTGAGTGAAAAGTGTAAGACGAGATTTATTTACGTACAAACTGAGGAGATTCCCTGAATTATAGCTTGTGTTTTACTCTCTGAAGATGATCTCCACCCTCATCTTTCCTCAGATTATCTGAACAACCTCTCTCCTGATTCCAAGGAGTATGAAGACACCCAAGGTGCAGTAAACATGTAATAACAAGAACAAACAGCTGCTGTTCAGATCATGCTCATTCTTACTACCAAGAGAGCTTTTCTGGCCTCTGTGTTTTTGTTTGTGTGCATTTGTCATGAAGAAAAGGCCATTTAGTCTGTATTTTTGAGTTGTTGGAGCCCACAGACAGTCACTCCTGCCCTTTTCTCTGTCTGAAGACTGTAATGTTCATCATACAAAGGCAGGCTGCAGCAGCACTATCTCAAAAAGCATCTCTGACAAGAGAGTCACCTCAGACTAAACACGGAGACACTTGCAGACAGCTTACTCAGTTTATCGTGTACACGGAGACGAAGAAACATCTCCTCAAATGTGAATATTTGTTGTGTCTGCTGTCAGCGTTCTGATCCTTGTGCGTGTTTTTCTCATTCAGCTGCTGTAGCAGTCGTGTCTGACATTGCAGATCAGGTCAACGACAGCTTAAAACACGGGGTAAGTGTAAAATATAAATAATTACAATAAGATTCACTCAAATCCAGAATTATTATATGCGTGCTTATTTGTTCTGAACAGACAACTACTACTTGGGTAAAAGGTTTTTTCAGCTGCTCCCTTCTGCAGAGGTTGTCACAGGAAGTGAACTTGCATGAAAGATTTAGCAATTGTTCTTACACCGGATGCACTTCCTGAAGCAGTCTGGGTTTGAACAAGTAGCCCCAGGATTATGAGGTCGTGGCACTTAACCGCTGAGCTACTGCAGCCCCTGTGGACTGCTGGAATACATACTGTAACTAGTGTGGTTCTGTTGAGAAGTTATGAACAATGAATGTTTTACATGTTGTAGATAACTCTTTGAATAACCCCAGTTTGGAGAAAAATAGTTTAATTTAGATCAGACGGACAAGATGACGTCTGACTGAGGCCAAGAACAAAACAAAATGCTGCCCAGTCTTAAAATTTCATATCAGCAAAACATCAGTCACACGGCCATCAAATATTTTATGATTACGTATAAATGCAAAAATCCTCAGCAGCAGCTAGAAGTAGCACTTCCAGTGCAGCCTTATGACACATTACTTCTGCTAATATTACTTTTTAATATAAAACTGACAACAATAAGGTTAATAAAAAATGTGTTTGGAAAAACTGGAGTTGTTTTTAAGACAACACAGATCCACTTTGGTCTTTCTGTGACTAGCTATAGCTTGGTTCTTTCTTCAAACTGAGGCAATTCAAAGGTCTATCTATAAGAGATAAAATAGTTTATAATATTTCCTCAGAAATTCATTCCATACGGTCTGAACTTTTCCTTGTAAGTAGTTACAAGTTTAACTTCACACAAATCCACCAAAAACCAAACAACCTTACAACAACAACTAAACTAAATATTACCAAAAAATCTGGATAACTACATGAAAGTAGCTGATGCACAATTTTTATGAATAGTGAAACTAATTCAGAGAGAAAATTTGTTTTTCATGCATTATTTCCACATCTTCAAGCCATGTTCATCCGTTCTCAAGGTTTATATTTTATACCCTGATGCATGCTCAATAACCCAGGTAGAAAAATCTAAAAAGTTAAGTCTGGTTTATATTGGTTTATATATAAGTTTATATTTTATGTTTCTCTGTAGTAAAGTTGATGACCACATTCTTTCACAAGAATTTTGGTTTCAACCATTAAGATTCAAACAGAATTTACTTTTATGCAACAGAGAACTGCAAAGGCCTGAATTAGATTATTGTCTTTTATTTAAATGAACTTCCCCTCATTATATAAATATTGCTCCCATCTCATGATTATTGCTTTCCTAAAATCTAAATCTATTTAGGTTTATGATGGGAAAAAAAAAATCCAGTTATTTTTCATCAAGCTCAGCTGAAAAGTGCGCTTTAACGTCTTCATGAGCTTGTTCGCATGTAGCTTCACGTCTTGTATGATTAAAACATTTTGTAACATCTTGCAGAGGTCAAGCATACATTTAATCTAATGTCATCAGAGGGAAAAGGCCTTCTAGCTTGATGATGTGTTGTTTTTCCTTTGGATTCAGGTGATAACATCTGTAGACTGTGCCAAACATTATCACACTCTTCTATCTTTTCTGCCGTATTTCATCCTCACACTTCTTTCACTTTCTTTCTCTTGTTTTGTCTGCGTTTCTCAGGAGAACCTGTTGCGTCTGATCAACATAGCGTACAGCGTGCGTGGCCAGCGCGACCTGCTTCATCCTGGCAGGGTACGTCTCTGATAACAGCATTGTTTCTGTCTGAGCTATGCCAGCCCACCCTGTCTGCCCCACCACCACCCCTCCGTGCCCTTTAAGCAGTCAGGCTGGACTAAAATAACCCGGATGACTGTAGATGGACCTGATTTGTCAGTACAACATGATCTTATTTGTATTTCTTTTGTCAGGTTTTTGTGAAAGAGGGCACCCTGATGAAGGTCAGCAGGAAGAGTCGCCAGCCGCGCCATTTGTTTTTGGTAAATGCTGCTTACTTACTGAAGAATATTCGTACATTTACTTTAATATGATAATCTATTATAGATGTACACTTGTTTTATTTCCTAAATTTGTGTAAAAAAAAAAAAAAAGAGTTGGGAATCTCCCTGATTTACGTCTGTGTCCAGACTGAGCTATTAAGAGCAGAGTTTCCTGACAGGAAGTTTCTGAATGTTTAGATCCTGAACCAGACATTTGTTGACAACATGGGAAGGTCAGCTACCCAAAATCTAAAACTATATGTTGTAAAAAAAAAATTGGCATTCTGATTTGTTAGGATTTTAGCCCCTTAAATTCAAATTCACGATGATTTTAAAGTAAGGAAAACAGGGAAATGATCAGAATTAGAAATTAAATTGCAAACATGCTCAGCAGGGCGGCACGGTGGCTCAGTTGGTAGGGTTGTTGCCGCTCAGCGAGAAGTTCGCTGAATCAGATACTGGCCAGGGGAATTTACTGGGTGGAGTTTGCATGTTCTCTCCATGCATGCGTGGGTCTCCTCCGGATACTCCAGTTTCCTCCCACAGACCAAAAACATGCATGTTAGGCTGATTGGTAACTGAATTGTCCCTAGATGTGAGTGAGAGAGTG
>JAVCKU010000128.1:15957129-15968426 GCA_032273985.1 Hypsolebias coamazonicus | reverse complement strand
ATCTTATATTTGAGATCTTATTGTTCCTTATTTTCCTAACAGAGCACTTCACTCTCAGACTGCAGGTTTACTTGTGGTCCCTAGAGTTTCCAAAAGCCGAATGGGAGGAAGATCTTTCAGTTATCAGGCTCCTCTCATATGAAACCAACTTCCAATTTCTGTTCATGAGGCTGACACATTGTCCAGTTTAAGACTGGGCTTAAGACTTTCCTTTTTGATAAATCCTATAGTTAGGGTTGGATTGTCATGCTGCCATAGGCTCAGACTACTGGAGGACAAATTGACCTAATTTCTTAAAATGATTTACTCAAATTGAATTGTTTTCATTTGATACTAATTTCTATCTTAACATGATTCTTGACCTGCCATTGTGCTTCTGTTCCTACTAAACCCAGCCAGTTGAAGCAGATGGCTCTTGTCCTGAGCCTGGCTCTGCCAAAGGTTTCTTCATGAGGAGTTCTTCCTTTCCACTGTCTCCTTCATGCTTGCTCAAGATGAGAGTCTGTGATGGAGTTAACTCAAAGCAGTCTGCTCCTTTTGATAATGTTAAATTATTATTTTTATAAAGGAATGTTTCTGTTCCGTGCCCTGAGCTGACTTCTGTTGTGACTTGGTGCGATATAAATACACTGAATTGAATTAAACCAGAAAGTTTTTTTAGATTGGCGACTGCCTCCAGGGTTCAGTTGTTTCACTTCGCACATGGCGAGAGAAGCGGGTCAGCTATTGGCTGATCATTCAGCTCACAGCACATCTTGGGTTTCACATTATGAGCGTGTTAGTCACTTGTCTTATACTCCATACAAATGTTCTCCTCAATAATTCAGGCCTACGCTGAAAGGAGTCTGCAGTGACACCAGTGTTCATCTGTCCACCCTGCAGTGAGACGGCTGCTGAGCAGAGCAGCAGCTTTCTGTTCGAGATGAGTGGCTGATATCTGTCTGTCTCTGCCATCTGTTCTCCCAGGTTCTACTCCGCTGAGATCATTTGTGGTCTTCAGTTCTTGCATTCCAAAGGAATCATCTACAGGTCTGTGCAAAAATATCAAAACATTCAGCAGTCACCCTCAGTATACAGCAAATATGCTTCAAAATAAGATTTTTTTTTTTAGCTTCCCAGATGATCATTTTGTAATTTAACTATTTATTTTACCACCAGTCCTTTCAGTCGAGCTGCAGGTTCAGTGTGTAAATGAACTTGCAGAGACTGAAAACTGTTCAGTTAGGTAATCCCACACATATTGATGGTTTTTTTTTTTCTCCCAGAAAGTTTAAATACCGTTGTGTGGTACTGCAGTCACGAGTACGGGCTGTTAAGAAAGCTGAGAGTGTAAATGTAAAAAGACTGGACTGGACTGGAGTTTGTGTAAAACTAGAGCAGCTGATGACTTTCTTGAAACACAACAACACATTTGCTCAGGTTTATTACGTATCTTGAGCATGTTTCAGATGTCAGTAGCATTTTGATCTGAATAAAATTCAAGTGTAGTTTTAATGTGAAAATTGTTTCTTCAAAACTATTTGCAGAATATTATTTTGAAATACAACCTGTAGTAATTAGTACCAACACTATGCAAAAGCTGTGGTTTGATATATATTATGACTGTCTTAAATAATGTTCTGAAGTATGTTTTTAAATGCTAATTATTTATTAAGCATCAGTAGCAAAATATTTTTATTTTAGGGATAATCCTCGAGACAAAGTACCGGTAGTTGTGTAAATGGCGAATTCCCCTTAAAAAATTTTTTTTTCTCTCATTTATTTACACCCTCGTCTTTTTTCAGAGATCTGAAGTTGGACAATGTGATGCTGGATTATGAGGGCCATATAAAGATCGCCGACTTTGGGATGTGCAAGGAAAACGTGTTTGGAGAGAATCGCGCCACGACCTTTTGTGGTACTCCTGACTACATCGCTCCCGAGGTACAGCTCTCCACCTCTATAAATACTCCACTATTCTACAATAGACCAGTCTGCACCCATGTTTGAAAATCCATTCGTTTCAAACTTTTGTTTCGATCCAGATTCTGCTGGGTCAGAAATATTCGTTCTCAGTTGACTGGTGGTCGTTTGGGGTCCTGCTGTATGAGATGCTGGTTGGCCAGTCGCCTTTTCACGGAGATGACGAGGACGAGCTGTTTGAGTCCATCCGCATGGACACGCCTCACTATCCCCGCTGGATCAACAAGGAGGCCAAAAGCTTGCTCGAGCAGGTCAGTGCCAAACGTTTTACATCAAGTACCCCAGGCTAAAACTATCAGCAATCATGAATGGGCATAAGAAGATTATTAGATAAAGTGAAGCAATATTTGGTTAATTGATCAAAACATTTAACACACTTTTCTAAACAAAATGCTTTCCTAAAAGAAACTAATGAGATTTTCTCTTAAGAAAGCAGAAGTACTTGAAAAGAGAGACGAGTCTTTTCAGTGGAACATGACTGTGGACTGCGGAAGAAAAATTATACAATATGAGATGTCCCACTCATAAACTCTCAGTCTGTGAGCATGCACAGTAAAATCCAGCTGGTAAAGGTACCGTCAGGATCTGACTGTGGAACGCTGGTGCGTGGGGGGGAAAAAGCTCCATATTTAACAGTATGGATCGAGACAGGAACTTTAATCTGGACCTGATTTTATCTACTGAAGATTATCTAGCAATAAAATATTGTAATTTCTGCATAAAGGACTGAAAATAAAATCTCATTACATGAATTCACACTTTTATTCTTAGCACGGCGCAGCATGACGTCATAGTGGTTAGCGCTGATGCTTCGTAGCAAGAAGGTCCCGGGTTTTATCCTTGGTTTGGACCGGGGGTCCGTCTGTGTGGAGTTTGCACGTTCTCGTGTTTGCGTGGGTTTTCCCCGGGTACTCCAGTTTCCTCCCACAGTCCAAAAACCTGCATGATTAGGCTGCCTTCAGGCCCAGGCCGCCCCTGCAGGAGAGAGCAGTGATCTCCAAGGATTTGCTTGGTTCAATGAAGGTTAATAAATAAAAACTAAAGTTTTCAGAAAAACCATGACACTGTCTGTTGGTTAATAATTTGAACTTTTATTTAAAAGGCACCAGGCTAAGGGAAATGCACATTTTTGTATTCTCAATTACTGGTATTGTTTTAAAATATATATACTCATTGTTTAACAAAGTTTTAATTTGAAACTAGCTACAAACAAATTCAAAAATAAAATATGTGTCAAATTGACCTAATATAACAGTTCCTCAAAATACATATATAGTATTGCCTTACTTTGACAAAATTATCTTGAATTTAAAACACCTAATTTCAATAGATTTGTGTATTTAAAGTAGTTTTATTCAGTGTTTACCATGTGCTTCAGTTATTTTTCTGCGTGTATAACTTTTGATAAAACAGTTTGAAGTTACATTTCTGGAAGTGGCAGCAGATTGATGTACCAGTTTTCTTGGTGCTCCTGAGCACATGTTGATCACAGCGGAATGAAGATGTGAAGGTCACATCCAGCTGTGATTTGTGGGATTGAATTTAAAGCAACCTTTCTGAATCTTTTCATAATATCCAGTCTAAATGCCTGAAATCTGAAATTATTGCTATTTTTTAAGCTTATTAATGATTCTCTGGCAGATTGTAGGTCTAAGTTGTGAATCCTGTGCATTCATAAAAAAGTACACTTTACTAAGTTTCTTTTTTATTTATACTTTTGACATCCTCATCTGTCACCTAGAAATTAACAGTCTTTGCAATCTACTTGATGGAAATGTTATGCTATTCTTGCTTTCAGATAGACAAATACTTCTTGAAACTGTGACATATTGTAGAAATACATTTTGGAGCCACTATCAATTGATTTCCCCTCATGAAAAAGTTAGTTTTCAAAGGATTTTATGTATTTGTTTAAACTTGAGCATTATATATTAAAGCAATATTTGTAACCCTACAAGTTTGGACATAAACGGGTGCATTCCTAATGTAACCGCTTTCATTTTTTAATTTTTATTACAGCTGTTTGAGAGAGACCCCACACGCAGGCTAGGAGTTGTCGGTGACATCACCACACAGCCTTTCTTTAGGACCATCGACTGGCAGGCGCTGGAGAAGAAGGAGGTTGAACCACCCTTCAAACCCAAAGTGGTACGCTCCATTCCTGTTATTGACGACGAATGGAATAGTTTAAAACTATAGATCACTTGCTGAGATTTATTTATTTATTTGTTACTTATTTACAGAAAGCACCAAATGACTGCAGCAACTTTGATCGGGAGTTCCTCAGCGAGAAGCCACGGCTTTCTTACAGCGATAAGAACTTCATAGATTCCATGGACCAGTCTGCATTTGCTGGTTTTTCCTTCATAAACCCCAAGATGGAGCACCTTCTAGAAAAGTGATTATTTTTAACGTTAGTCTGACTCAGGAGACTCTCCTGTTGTTGATGGAACAGTTCATTTACTCACAGAGAGAAGTGAGTTGTTCTTGAATCAGTATTTATGTAACTTTACCTTGGGTACATCTAGAAACAAGTCCTTGTGCTGTATATATTGATGTTGTATTTGTATGCATGCCTATTATTGTACAAGGCTTTGATAGCCAGTATGTGCACGGTAATAATAAATAATATGGTGGGAGGTTAAACATCTTTACATGTCACATGACGTCATTGCAACCATCTGCAGCCTTTTTGTTGCTTGTTTTACGTGCAGCTCAGTCCAACTGATAGAAAATCATGAAGACTTAAAACAAACCGTACTGTTTTTACTTCAGCTGTAGGATGTGTAAACGAGGCGACTGCATGTGTATGGCTCAGAACAATAACACATTTGTCAAAATATAGAATAATGAATGTTATCTCTCTAAAACATCTGAATTCTTGTATTGATACGATAAACGAACAGTATGATCATCAAAATGAATTCTACGCAGCTGCATTTTGCTGTATAGTTAGCACCTACATGTAGAGCGAACAGACCGAATGTAGCTGTCATGGCAGTTTTTATTAATGTTACATGAGTAGGGTGTTATTAAAATGCTGTACTGTATATAAACATTGTAGATGTATATTGTTCTTACATGTATATTGGTTCACTAGGATGTACTTTTTATATTGTCTCTCCATATTTTACATCTGATTAAAAAAGACAACTCCCAAGCTTGTGCTGGAATTTATACAGTATATCTAATAATTTAAGAATTAAAAGCTGAAATTCTCAGAACTGTAATAGAAATTGTTTTAAAATTTAAATAAATGATGAAAGATTTGTTAAAATATCACACATGAGTAACATGAAATAAATATTTCAACAAATTTATTTCAGAGTCATTTGTTTATATTGAAGAAAACAGACTTGTACAGGTAATCCCTTGAGTGGATCTAGATCAATAGTTTGGATTTCTAAGGATTTTTTTATAGGTCAGATGTAAATGGCTTAACATTCTTCTGCCGGTGCTCAGGTACTGCATAAAAACGAGTGAAAAAGCATTCTGTCAAATCAACCTTTGAAAGAACTTCAGAAAAATTGAGACATTTGATCAAGACCACTTTAAATCATAGTCTGGCTCTTCAGAAGCAAAGTATAAAGAAGCAATGACTAACTCATCAGATTGCACATTCATTCAACCTTTATACCTTTAAGTCTCATTCACATCTTATACAGATGAACCAAATCAAATATAAAACTTAAAAACTTTCTGCTGTTAAGCTTACTATTTCCCTTAGATAGAAAAAAAAACATCTTGAAAACCTGACAGTTTTGTCAGTACTAATGGTTCAGAAAGATGCAAAAATGTTCAACTGACAGCTTTGTAGTAAATAATTTAGCTTTTTATTCCCTTGTTTAATTTCAATATAATTTAGTATTAATAATCTGTAAACTGTATGTTAAATGCTAAGAGAGTATAATCAGTAAAAAAAAAAAGCACACAGGAAAAGTCTGTTGAATTATGTCGCCCTCTAGCGGCGGAAGCGAGAACAGACCGTTTAAATGACGTCATCACGCAACGTCCGTTCGAAAAAATGTGTACGGAAGTACTTCTGCTCCTCGGGACTTGACAGCTATTGAATTAAACTTGTTCGATAGTAATCCTTCCAGAATGACTATATAATGTGTTTACAGACAAATCAGCGTTCTATTTTCAAATCAACTTCACTCCTGACAGAAGTTTTCAAAGAGTCTAAATATGAGCTCGACTCAGGACGTGCTCAAAAATGCGTCCACTTTGGCGTCCTACAATGTGCTGCTACAGGTAAATATATTAATTAGCTGAGCTCTGGGTGACTTAATTCTCGCAACAATTTAATAACTAACTGTTCGTGTGTGTGCCCTGGTTTAATGTCAGGTGATGTTCCGTGTCCTCACCTTCCTTCTGAACGCGTTCACGCTGCGGTTCGTGTCCAAAGAGCTGATCGGGGTGGTCAACGTCAGGTAAAGATGCAAGACACTCTGCTGGAAGGTCTCACTGCTGCACCTGCTGTAACCTGCGTGTTTCCCTTGTTTTCCCATGTGACAGGCTTACACTTCTGTATTCCACATTAGTATTTCTGTCCAGAGAGGCTTTCAGGAGAGCCTGTCTGAGTGGAGAGTCAGGGACAAACCGCAGCTGGAGACAAGTGATTAACCTCCTGTGGCTGACGTGAGTCAACTCAAACACAAAAACAAGTTTTATTTATTCGTCTGCGATGCACCAATCAGATTTCCGTCTTATCTTTTCAGAGTGCCTCTCGGCGTGTTCTGGGCCATCCTTCTTGGCTGTGTGTGGTTGTGGCTCCTGGAGGTCCCAGATTCCCAGACGGTCCCTTACTACGGTCCAGCTGTGGTGCTGTTTGCCGTGTCGGGAGTGCAGGAGCTCCTGGCCGAGCCCCTCTGGGTCTTGGCTCAAGCGCACATGTTTGTCAGTCTGAAAGTGGTTGCAGAGAGTTTAGCGATGATCGCGAAGTGCAGTGTGACTGTGGTGTTGGTGGTGTTCGCCAGAGAGTGGGGCCTTTACATCTTTTCTGCTGCTCATGTAAGAACGTCAGCTGAGGGCCCTCTGTATAGTCCTTTCTGTAAATACACAGAAATGATTTTAATTAATGTTTTTTTTTTTTTTTTCAGTTGGTGTACACAGGATTTCTGGCGCTATGCTACACTGTTTACTTCCTGCGTTTCTTGGGCTCTAAAGAGGCAGAAAAGAAGAGTTTCCCTCTGCGGGATGTTGTAGATCTACTGCCTTGCAGAGCTGATGGAGAGGTTAGAGACTTGGCATACTTGAAGTATTACAGAGTATTTATTTCAGCAAAATCACACAGTGCACAACTTGTCTTTTACCAAAAGCCTCTGGTTGATTGGACTCTGGCCCGGCTCACGTGGAGCTTCTTTAAGCAGTCCTTCCTGAAGCAGATCCTAACAGAGGGCGAGCGCTACGTCATGACCTTCCTGAACGTCCTCAGCTTCGGAGACCAGGGCGTTTACGATATTGTCAACAACCTGGGCTCCATGGTGGCACGCTTCATCTTCTTGCCCATCGAAGAAAGCTTCTACATCTTTTTTGCCAAAGTATTAGTGAGAGGACGTGACATCGGGAGTCAGAAACAGGTTTGGACCATGGGAATAAACACAAACGTACGCGCAGATGTCTTGTTTGTTTGACCTCTGGTTGTGTTGTGTGCACGCAGGAAGACGTCGCCGTTGCAGCAGAGGTTCTGGAGCGTTTGCTGAAGCTGGTGCTGGTGATTGGTTTGATTATCACAGTGTTTGGATATGCTTACTCTCACCTGGCTTTGGACATTTATGGTGGCTCTCTGCTAAGTAGTGGAGCAGGTACAAATGCAACACTAAAAACAGCAACATGTATGATGCATTTCTGTTAGATGTTATTTATTTATTTACTTTATAGGGCCCAGTCTGCTGCGATGCTACAGCAGCTACGTTCTCCTGCTAGCTGTAAACGGTGTAACAGAGTGTTTTGTGTTTGCTGCCATGAGCCAAGAAGAAGTCGACAAGTAAGAAGACGGAGAAAAAACAATGTTCACCCAACACGAGATGCATTCTGTGACTTATCACTGTTTTGTCCCCAGGTATAATCTGGTCATGCTGGCTCTGTCCGTGTCCTTTCTCGTCTTGTCCTACGCGCTGACTTGGTGGGCCGGAGGTGTCGGCTTCATTCTGGCAAACTGTCTCAACATGGGCCTCCGTATTTTACACAGCTGCCTTTACATACACCGCTACTTTAAGTTCAGTCAGTGGAAACCTCTGCGAGGCCTCTTGCCTTCTCCGCTCCTTGTTCTGGCACTTTGCGTCAGCGCAGGAGTCACAACACTTTCTGAGGTACCAGAGAAAGATGAATCCATTTTGATTTAGTCTACAACAACTCTATCAGGTATTATTTGTTTGAACTTCTTCATTTCCTGTTTTCAGTCTCTTCTCTGCTGTGAACGCGGCTGGTTGCTCAGGATGGTCCACGTCGGTGTGGGGGGTGTGTGTCTTCTTCTCGTTCTCACGACTCTTGTTCTCACAGAAACTCAGCTGATTGCATTTGTGAGGACGCAGCTGTTGCCCAGATACAGAAAGAAACACACTTAAATTTGAAGAAAAAAAAAAAGATGAAAACTGACACAAATGATCTGTTACTGACTGTGAAAAACTGGAAAAAAGGGTGGAAAGCACTTACCGTATATTTTAAAAGACTGATTCTGAAGTATTCTTGTGGAAAAGAGCGATAACTGTCAGTAGTTTCAGGATCTAATCCTGGGTGTGAAGGTGAATCTTCTTCAAAAAGATTTTTGTTACATACATTTTTCACTGCACATTCCAAAAAGACAACTCAGTTGAAATTGATAGTAAAACAGTTAGTTCATTGAAAAGGAGATTTGTCAATAAGACCAATTTAAAAAAGTATGAGCAAAAATATTCTACTTTTTCATAAAATTAAAAAAAGCTAAGTCTGGTCCTCTGGACATTCAAAAAACAAACAAAAAAAAATGTAGAAACGTTTCGTCTTTTGGACATAAGACGAAACGTTTCTACAATTTAAGAAAAAAAATTTTGGCCTTGTTTTGTTTTTTGAATGTCCAGATGACCAGACTTAGCTTTTTTTTTTTTTTTAGATTTTTATACCTGGATTATTGAGCATGCATCAGGGTTTTCATAAAATCATTCAAATTTAGTGTGAATTTGAGTTCTCTTCCTTAAAACTGAAAAATAAAGCCTTATTTTTTGCCAAAAGTGTGCTTTCTGAATGCATTCATATTTGACTGAGTTGTATTTATTTGGAAAGTTTTACCAACTGTTAAGTTCATCGCATGAAACCAATGAATTGTGACAACGTGCTTGACCAGTGTTTAGTCAAAATGGTCTTGGTGTAAGAAATGCAGATCACTTAGAAGGTGAAATCCAGTTTTGTTTAGGTTGTGTTGAAGTTGAAGAGAAACACTTTCCATGTATTTGTTGGCCTTTCTGCTGCCACTGTGTTTATAGGACCCCAGGGGACTAAATAATGACCTAATCAGAAGGGTGGGAACGGAAGCAGGACCTCGTTTAGTCTCCTGTCTGCCTGTATTCAACAGATATTTGTGCGGCAGTTTGATGTGTTAGGACAGACACTTCTGTGCACGTTGAGTCCAGTTTGCTTGGATTTCTTATTTCAGTGGAGGAACAGGAGGATGAACAGATACAAATGTTTTCCTGCATCTCTGGCTTCTGTTACATGAAGTTTAAAGTCACAGCTTTGAGCTGTGACCTCATCCTTTCATAACTAAACACCAAAGAAGAATAGATTAAAAAAAAAAAAAAGGAGGAGTCTGTTCACTTATTACGTCTGAGGGGCAGATTTATTACTCCCTGGAAAACTACTGCCAGATTGTTTATATGACGTGATGTAAGTGGAACCAGCGGAAGAAGACACAACGGACTGTGAGAGGAGAATCTTTGCAGCAGATTATTCTGTTATTCAACCATCATGTCTCAGGTAAGAGCAGTTTTTTTTTTAATTGTTCCAGACTTGTGGAGCACAACAATGTCTCATGTCTGTGTTCTTCAGCCCGATCAGGATAAGGAGCAGCGTCCTGCAGTGAGAGAGGAGGATCTGACTGAAGCAAAGAACAAACTTGGCTCTTACGGGCCTACGAAGAGCAAAACATACGAAGTGATGGAGGAATGTGGTGAGCACGCACAGTGTGGGACTTTACATTGGAAACTGTGTTTTTTGTCTTCTGCATGCAGTGAAGCTTAGATCAGATTCAGGCAGTGATGGTGTGTGTGTGTGTGTGTGTGTGAAGGGGAGTTTCTCATGATGTTTGAGTTTCCACGCCATATACAGAGAGGAAAAGAGGCTTGGACTCCAGTCATACAGTTCTCTGTATACCAGGGGGATCAGATATATGCAGCTCAAACCACCAGTCCTGTTATCTGTGTGGTGTAACAGTTTTATGAGCAGTGAAATAATCTGATTTTTTTTTTTTTATTATTATTCTTGTAGCGAAAATGGGGAAAGCTGCTCCATCTGTGTTCAGTGGAGCGAGGTCAGGAGCAGAGACTGCTTTCAACTCCCGCTCAGCTCGACCCGTCAGGAAGTAAGAAACATCCCGAACAGGACCGGACACCAGCTGTTCTGTTAGGCGGTTGGAAAGTGTCTCTAAAACACCCATACAATCAATATCAAGATACCAGATATATGCAGTGGAATGCAAACAGCTGTCTACGTATGGACATTAATATCCTGCACAATTTGTATGAATATTATCTTTTAAGTTGCTGATTTATACACCAGATTTACAAAACTCTATATTATCACAGAATTGTTCGTATGTAAACATGTGCAGCGCAAAATAAATGTTTTAATTCCCTGTTATTAATTTAACAGTGCATTTGGACATGCATGTCCTCTGGCATCTATCAGGGGTGCTGTAGCACTTTAATCATCCCTGCTTCTTACATCCTTTAATGGTTTGGATCAGTTATTTACCTCACAGAGCGTAACCTTTTTAAAAGTGACATCATTTTACACACACTGCACCGAGTAATAAGACCAAAACATTTTCTTGTCCAGTGCTGGGATGTGACTTAATACATTAACTGAAGCATTGTTTTCTAGGTCATATTTGAGGTGTTTTAAAAACTTGAAACTTCTATTGCATCAAGCTGAAAAAAAAAAAAAAAAGTCAAATTATTTGACAGCTTTACTTAATAACTTTAGAAAAGCAAAACTATAACTTTTAGAAAGTTTTATAAATTGGGCCAATGATGTTCAAGCACAAGATGCATTTGTCATAAATGTTTAGTAAACTTGTGACATATACAGTATATATATATATATATATATATATATATATATAATCGGTTCAACTTGAG
>JAVCKU010000128.1:15937755-15951840 GCA_032273985.1 Hypsolebias coamazonicus | reverse complement strand
TGCAGGACTTCAAGTACTTGGGGTCCACTATCCAGGAAAATGGGGAATGTGGGAAAGAGGTGAAAAAGAGAGTCCAGACAGGATGGAGTGAATGGAGAAAAGTTTCAGGAGTGATTTGTTACAAAAGGGTGACATCAAAGAAAAGATTTTCAAGGCAGTGGTGAGACCAGCTATGTTGCATGGTTTGAAGACAGTGGCATTGATAAAAAGACAGGAGGAAGAACGGGAAGTGTCAGAAATGAAGATGTTGAAGTTCTCCTTAGGAGTGACAAGGACAGATAAGATCATCAGAGGTACAGCACAGGTTGGACAACTGGGAGCTAAAGTTAGAGAGGCCAGACTGAGATGGTTTGGACATGTCCAGAGGAGGGACAGTGGTTTAGACATATCCAGAGGAGGGACAGTGAGTATATTGATGTTGGAAATGCAGCTGCCTGGAAAAAGACAAAGAGGAGATATATACAGATGCAGTTAGAGAGGACATGGAGGAAGTTGGAGTGAGGACAGAGTGAGATGAGGAAGATGACTCGCTGTGGAGGTCCCCGAGGAGGGAAAAGCCGAAAGAAAAAGAAGTAGTTAAGACATAAAATGTTAAAACAGAAAACAACATCAGGTCAACTACTGGTTTATATTTTAAACATGAACAAATTAAAAATGTCTACAGCTAAATATCAAATGCAGTTTTCTTAACTCACAGCTGGTTTGTTTATATAGTTAAATATGAAGGTGATTTCAAACAGTACTGATGATGGAAAAGTTGAGCACCGTGAAACTGCACATAATAATAATTCAACATTTTTAAATGTAAATGTAAAAATGTAGATATGGCACATTGAGATGGTTCTTCTTGTCCTGAGCATTTCATTGCATTTTTGACCTTGTGTTGATCTGAATATAACCATAAATCTACACCTATTGACAATACAAAATAGCTTAAAAAAACAAGAGCATCCGTAGAAATCTTTGTCCCAGATTCCACTCCTAAATTACTTCTGAGGCCTTTGGCAGCACTTCTTTTAAAAGAAACATAAATTTGCACAGTCGCTCATGAAACTGGGAAACATTTGAGAACCATTTTTAGTGGCTACAACTGGCTGATGTCGGCAAATGTAAGTTTTTTAAATAAACTACTGTATTCCATACAAAAATCAAAAATGATCTCACCCTGAACCCAGTTAAATAGTTTCACTATCACTGGGTTTAAAAGGGAGAGAAAACAGCGAAGCACAAACAAAACTGGCACATCTGTAAACAATTATAATTATGTATTTTAAACTAAAATATAATGATTTAACAAAAGTATGTCATCTAAATGACTTAAGACAAAGCTGGATTATATTTTGTCCCAACACTGAAACTGTACTCTTGCAGCAAACGGACCAGTCTACTGTTTTAACGTAGTAATATTAAAATTTATGTTGCACTGTGAAACAAAAGCATCCAACAGAAGAGGTCTAAGTATGTTTTCATGAAGCAAAAATAATATTAAAAAATATTTTCTTCCAAATCCCACGGCTATTATACTTCTAATTTATCAGATGCTGGCAAACTGTATTTTTTTAAGACAGCGGGGCTAACGGATGTAGCTTAGCATGCTAAACTATCATCAGTGAGTGAGTGTGCTAAATGGCCTTTACAAAACTAAAAGTACTGATATAAGGAAGAGACGATTAATGGCAGTGCACTGAAACATAATACTGTACCTCTCTTGCAGCCTCCTGGCCGACCAGTCCACATGCTGTCTGTTTAGCATTCCCGGCCTCGTCGAGCCCGAGTCCTTTGACGTGACTATGAGAGGCGATCCTTTGAGTTTTCGTGGTACTTTTTACCTCCTCGATTTTCATAGCTGTGTTATTAACACTGTTGTATAATGCAGAAACCGCGATCCACGCTTAAGACGATTCAAAAGCCGTTTTTACGTCTATAATTTCTTTCCTCTGCAATCCGCGCGGAAACTCAAAACACAGAGACGTCGGTTTCCATGTGGGTTACTAGGGGAAATAGGCGGAAATGATAACGTGTAGCACCGCCTATCTTCGACCACTCTGAAAAATTATTGGACCTTGTCAAAACACGTAACAATCTAATTGGATAAACGATATGTCAATTTTTTTTCTAACCCACTAAGTCCCGCCCATCAAAGTTTACATTTCCGTTTGTGCTTCGTTTGAGCTGTCGTAGTAGAAATACTTAAAAAAAAAATCAAAATCAAATAAAAAATGTTATGTTAGCACAGAGCTAAACATTAAGACTTTTTATTGACAAATTGAAACTAGTTTTTAATAAAGTTAGACTAACTTATATGTTGCTATTTTTCTACTTTTGCTTACTTAATAAAAAAAGGTTCCGCTTGCCTCTTGTTTCTCGAGGATGAAGTGCGTTGATACCAAAACAGGACGTTTCAGACAGATGTCCGTTGAAGTTCTGTTTTTGCGTTCAGCAGCGTTTTGTAATTCAGAAATCTGTATTATAAGGTTTTTAATAACAAATACTAACGACAGGGGAGTTTGTGAACAGCAGTAACGCAGCGTGCCGAGTTCAAGGTCCAACTCAGATTTCAGGAAAACACGAATGTTCTATAAAACTTCAACAACAGGTCGAGAAAATGTCTGAGTCACTTGACAGTCGGACTAAAACGCTAAATTTCAATGTCGGGGTGCTCGGACATGTCGACAGTGGCAAGACGTCGCTCGCCAGGGCCCTGAGCAGCACAGCCTCAACGGCCGCCTTCGACAAGAACCCGCAGTCCCGTGAACGAGGCATCACGCTGGACCTCGGCTTCTCCTCCTTCACGGTGGATTTCCCTGATCACCTGCAGGACGGTGGAGGGCAGCAGTACGACAGCCTTCAGTTCACCCTGGTGGACTGTCCCGGGCACGCCTCTCTTATCCGCACGATCATTGGAGGTGAGCACTGATCTGCTCAGACTCACTACAACACAGCAAGTACCATCCAAACAGAACTTTGTTGCAATTAAATAAAAGCAACTGCAAGATTAATCCAAGTTAAGATGAAATGACACAAATCCATACAAGAGTACAGCTAAAAGTTATGTGTTTGGTTGCTTTATGACTCTTATGCAGGTTTCTTAATAACTTTGTGTCTAGATATATTTTCTATTTTTTGTCAGACCAAGCCCCTATGGACAATAATAATCATCTTTACTTCTGCTGCTATTTACAAAAATACAAATAAAGGTACAAAGTTCTTTATTTGCCATTTGTGCACAGACCAACCACCCAGGCACATGTGAATTCTTGTGCAGAGCTCTCTTTCATAGTCAAAACACTGAAACAACACTAAAGAAATATAATAAAAATATGAACAAAGTGGTTTATTTCTACACTGTGCAGAAAGTAAACCATGTCACATGACAAGAGAAGTTAGGTAGTGTAGGGTTATTATTGCACCTGATTAGTTTTGTTTTGCCATGTGGTAGGGTGGAAAAAAAAAACTTGTATGTAGGTGATGATGCTATCCACTCTGTGTCTCAGGTTGTATTAACATTTTTTTGTGTCTGATAAGAGAGTGAGCTGGATGGAGTGACTCCTTGATGATTCCAGCTGTTCTTTTTCAACAGCGCTGTACAGACATCGAGTCCACGGAAGGAAGTTTTGTCCCTGTGATCCTCTCCACAGTCTTTATGACTCTTTGCAGTGCCTTCCTTTCTGCTTGTGTGGTGTTCCCATACCAGACGGTGATGTCTGGGTTAGGATACTCTGTCAGCCCTCCATAAGTCTGGGTGAGAGGGCGCTGGTTTGGACCTGCTTTCCTGAGCAGCCCAATGAAGTAAAGCCTTTGCTGGGCTTTTTTCACTGTGGCTGTGGTGTTGAGAGACCAGCTCAGGTCTGATGTATCCTGCAGTCCCAAGACTCTATCAGCCCTCCCTACCTCAATCCCTTTAAGGATGAGAGGCTGTAATGGGAGAGGATTCTTCCTGAAGTCTAATATGGTTTGTTTGGTCTTGTCTGTATTGAGGATGAGATCATTCCTCTCTCCATATGTTATAATGTTGTCTACCCGAGTCCCGTACACTGACTCGTCCCCCTCCTGGATGAGCCCCAATATAGTGATGCTGTCAGTATTTATTTAGCACTTTGCTAGTTAAATGTTAATCCTGAAATGATTTAAAGTTGCTTGTCAAATAGTTTGTCATAAAGTTATTGTGTCCTCAAATATAATTGTTGTCATTTATATAACAATTTCACTTCAAACATACAGTACAGTACAAGTGCATAGGACTGGTGCTCATGTGGAAGGAGTGGGTTATTAACTCAACTATGTTTTTTTCTAGTGAAAGTAGAAACGTTGTAGAAAACAAACAGAAAACTATATGCAGCACATTTATCAAATAATTACCAGAATCTTTAGAATATCAGAACTCAGTGAAGTAGCTTCTTTAGGCAGAGTGCAAAGACACATAATCCAAACTCAAGCCAACTCGAGTCTTGTAGGAATCACAGCCACAGTAGTTCCTGCTGTCACAGCCGTTGAACTCAAGTTTGACATATCCAGCAGAGGGCACATTCTCTGCAGGAAATAAATGGTTAAAAAAAAAAAAAAAAAAAAACTTTCACTTGGATTGTTGCAAGTAGAGAGGGAAAGGCTGCAGTTTGGAATACATGAATCTGAACATTTACTTAGGATTGCTCTGTAAGGTCAGTTTTCTCGTGTTGTCCAAGGGACTGTTAAAGCTCACAGTTTTATGATGTTTTGGTAAGGCTGTCAAGCCTTAAACACCGTACTGTAGTGCCTAAAAGCAAATAAAAGCAGCCCTTGGGATGGTACATGCTGCAGATTAGGGAACGTGTAGATTGGGGTATGTGTTAAACTTCCCCTCCAGTCCCAAGTGGAAAGCACACAGGAAAAAGAGCGGAGCCGAAGTCAGGAAAAGAAAAGAATAAAAAGCAAGAAAACCAAGTGAGCTGCAGCTCCAGTTTCAACCCTCTAGCTTTTTATTCTCCCTGCACACACCCTCTCCTCTAATTTTTCCTCTTGTTCTGTTGTTATTTTTGGGCCTCAGTGTCCGTTCTTGTTTGCATTACTTTTCATCTTCTCAGAGTCATCAATGTTTAAAAAAAACAGAAAAGCTTGGATGTCTATAGGATGAAGCATGCTGTGTTGTTCTGCACTCCTTTAATATCTTCTGCTATATAGGTGCCCAGATCATTGACCTGATGGTCCTGGTGGTGGATGTGGTGAAAGGTGTGCAGACTCAGACTGCAGAGTGTCTGCTGATAGGAGAGCTGACCTGCCCCCGCATGGCTGTCGTCCTGAATAAGACTGACCTGCTGCCACCAAACAAGAGACAAAGTGCCATTGAGAAAATGACCAAGAGGCTCCACAAAACACTGGAGAGCACCAGGTTTGTATTCATGAATATAATAATTTATTAGGACATGTGCAGACGTAGTGGTTGTGAACTGTTAACCTGAACACACCGTTGGGTTTGGTTCTTTCAGTAACTTTCAGTTTTGATATCATACCTGAAATGTCCATTAAAAAAAAAAAAATTAAATGGTAGGCCTTAAACAGAACATCATGAAATCATTTCAGTGTTGCCGTTTTTCTGATTGTCAGATTTAAGGATTGTCCGGTGATTGCTGTGGCGGCAAAGCCTGGGGGCCCAGAGGCCCCTGACACAGAGGAGCCACAGGGAGTGCCACAATTAATCGAGGTAAAGCGTGGAAACAGTCTGGCTCCTTAGAATTATAACTAATGAAGCTCAAAGCTGCGTGTGAGTGCTCATGGACACAAAGGTAGAAATAGGTCTAAAGGTTAGGATAATTTTTTTTTCATTTGCTTCAAAATGTTTTATCTTCTGTTGTTTAAATGATCCAGATGAAGCAGCTTGGTGAAGCTCAGTAGACAATGACCGCTCTGAATTATCTTTGCCTGTAAGGATATAATATGTATTTTGTTTAATTCATTTAATATATTGTTTTCACAAGATACCCTACTGAATTTATTAGTAATTTAATAAAGATGTATTTATTTAGGCATTGACAATGCTCTCTGACAAACTTGACTTTAAAGTTTTAGGCTCTTTACAAATTAGTATAACTTGTCGATTTCACAGATATGAGGCTAAAATTTGGCGCAACTGTAGCTGAGAGTAATCACCAACACAGTCTGGGAATTTATAGATCGCACAAGAACTTTGTTTAAAACTTTGACATGCAACGTAGTGGGCGATACGCAGTACTACTTTTATTATTTATTGTATTAACTTTGATTATTTAGCATGTCTTTGTTTTAGTTCATTGATAGTCAATTATTTTATTTATTTAAATTTATGATTCAGAAAATATTTTCTAAAGAAGAGTTAAAAAAACATGCATGCAATTAAATAGGATGGGTCTTGGCACCTCTGCCACACTTTATGAAATGATTTGAAAATAATGAAAATTATATATTTTTTATAATCTGGATTTCATTCCTTTGAGAGATTTCAGATCAGTTTAATTAGACAGATCTTTTTGCCAACATGAAAAATTAAACAGGAAAGTGTTTTGTCGTCCTTCAAGTTAAGATTCACAGATTTAGAGAAATACAGTAGTCCGTACCCTGAAGCCCCGCGATAAGTGAAAACTGTGTGAAAATAAACACCCCATGCCGATTGTGCAGCTCATCCATCATTCAGCCAATTGTGTCATGTCCAGTCTTATTTTGAAAAACCGCAATAGAGCGAGTCCGCAAAAAACGAATCGTGAAGTAGCGAGGGACTACTGTGATGTCAAGGCACTCTGAAGCTACTGGATAATTAAACAAAGCACTTTGTTTTACTCCGTGTTAAACCTCCTGCAAGAATGCATTGTTTGACTGTGTCATTTATTATTCAGACAAACAATAAGAGAAAATCTTTATTTAATGCTGAATTCCTGTTTGTTTGTATGCACCACACTTGTAATCTTGCAGTGTTATGTTTGTGGTTAACCTTTGTTTTTATGTGTCTTCCTCCTAGCTTTTAAAGAAACAGACGTACCTCCCTAAGAGAGACCCCAAAGGTGCCCTGCTCATGGCTGTGGATCACTGCTTCTCCATCCGTGGTCAGGGAACAGTCATGACCGGCACCATCTTGCAGGGTTCACTGGCTATTAATGATACCGTGGAAATCCCAGTGCTGAAGGTTTGTTCCACAAACGTGTCATGACTTTGCAGCCTGTGATATGTACAGGCAGGTAAGATTCCTGCGTAGTGGAAATACATTTCACAGAGGCTTGGAAGTTGAGCTGTTCGTGGTCAGACGGACATTCGACGGGGTTCAGAGGATGTTTCAGTTTAGTTTGAGGAAAGGAGGAGGGGAGTGAGGGTGGAAAGTGGAGGGTAATTAAGACCACATGCAAACTTAAACTCTCAATCAGTGGATTTGTTTGCAGTTTTCATATCCACCTCTGGGTGGCAGCAGATGGCTTAATTAAATGACACTTGTAGCGTCACAATCTGGTTAACAAATCTATTTTCTTTTTTTAACATAATAAAACCAAAGTTTTCGATCATAGTTTCTAGATTGTAGAAATAGCACCTAAACAAGAGTCTGAAATTTAGTTTGAGTTGATATTTTGCTTAAGTTTTTTTTTTTGTAATTTACTTTTTAATGTGACAAAATTAAGCATATTTACTTTTTTTCCTGTGATTTTTCTAGGAAAGTTAAGCACAATTATAATTATAGTTAAAAACAAACTGTGTGTCGCAGTTTTTACTTACTGTATATTATCTGTATTTACATTAAAATGTAAAAAATATTGGTCCACTGTAGAACGGCTTTTGATTTTAATTTGGATCTTGACCGCCTTTTTAGTAGAGTTTTTTTTTTTTTTTTTTCCCCAAAGCCTGTTAAAACTAATGTTTGGTATTTGATTTCTTTTGTTTTTGAACATTGTAAAACAACATTTTGATGAAGATTTTATTTATTCTTTTAAGACAATAATAGTTTTACGTAGAAGTTTCACTTGTGTGTGTTCATGTTTGCTATTTTAAATTTGCTTTTGTTTCTTAAAATGAGAAATGCAAGTTTTGATAAGCTGTTAAGTTTTTTTGTTGTTGTTTCCAAATAGTGAAACCTTTTCTCATGTGCTCTCAGTTATTTATTCTCTGATCAGATTTATGTAGGAAAAGTAAGTTGTTTGTGTTTTAAACAGAATTGTTTATTGTGTCTTTTTGCTCTCTGACATCAGGTGACCAAGAAAATTAAGTCGGTGCAGATGTTTCGGAAGCCGGTGACGGGGGCCATGCAGGGGGATCGTGTGGGTGTGTGCGTGACTCAGTTCGATCCCAAACTGTTGGAGCGCGGTTTGGTGTGCACCCCGGGCTCCCTGCGCACCCTCCATGCAGCTGTTGTCTCTGTAAGGAAGATAGGCTACTTCAAGGGCTCTCTTGCCACTCGTGCTAAGTTCCACATCACAGTTGGTCACGAGACAGTCATGGCGAGGGTGACCTTCTTTGGCCTGCCCCCCACTGACACTAAACCAGCTATATTAGAGCCTTGCTCACTGGAAACAGCCTTCACTTTTGACAGGGAGTATGTCTACCAGGATGAATATCAGGGAGATGGGAGTTCAGGGCCTGACCTGGAGCAGTGGGCCTTATTAGAGTTTGAGCGACCGGTCACATGCCCTGCGCTCTGTCTGGTAATTGGGTCAAAGCTGGACTCGGATATCCACGCCAATGCATGCCGACTCGCCTTCCAAGGACGCTTACTGCATGGGTTCGAGGATAAAAGCTACACCGAGACCTCTCTGCCCAGTCTGCAGATCTACAAGACCAAACACAAGGAGGGACAGGTGGAGAGGGTGAGTGCATGTCCAGCAGTTAGTTCATTACATAGAAAACATCTGTCTAATGATCCTTTGAGCATTGTTCCTGTGTCTCTGCCCTCACCATCACCTTGCACTCCTCCTCCTCCTCCTCCTCGCTCCAGTTCTTTGGATGTTTCTCATTGCTGGCAGCGCTGGAGCGTGGCTCCCAGACAGAGCCCCTATTGTATTTTCACAAACAGACACGTACTCACAAACAACCATGCATATGCAGTCCCGGTGAGCAGTGTTTGAGGAATGGGTGGTGCTCATGCCGTAGCATGTGCTGTGACAAAGGCGTGCATGGGTGGCCGACTGACGCCAGTCGCCTGTCCCGTCTCGCTGTCAGAGGCTGCTGGCGCTGTTTGGACACACCTGAGCGCCACAGGAACATCCACATGTTGGGAGTTTTGTCTGAGCATCTTTCTCTGTCTTTGTCTTCCTTTCTGTTCATTCTCATGTAATTCTGAGTTACAGTTCATCACTTCTCACCGGTTTTTCTTCTCATTTACTGCAGTGAAATAAAAATCTTCAACTGATTTTTAGTCAACTTTTACATACTAATGCTTTTATTTGCAGTCTGCAGTCAACGATATGGGCGGCTCTCATCAGGCCTTTGCTTACAGTTAAAGTTCTCCGTTCAGGCCCTCATGCAGGGTCACACAGAGTTCAGGGGTCAAGTGTGTGAACTAGTTTCCTGCTTTAGCACCTCAGGCTGTCAACAGCTCCGCTCATACACTCAGGAGTAGAGCAGCATGTGCGCGGGGGTCAGGTGGTGACCATGTGACGTTACAGTCGTCGTTCTGCCCGTCTCCCAGAATGAAGCAGTTACGTTTTAAACCTGAAGAATTCACTTTCTTGAAAAGGAGCACATTTCTGTCATTGTTGAGACATGACGCCCTCGTCCAGTCACGATTCATCTGGTCTGTCAAACATGTGCGGCAACTGTATGTTTTTTTAAAATCAGAAGATCAGTCATGCTCGAGCGACACTCGGGTCGAACGTTCAGGAATGAATAAGGGTTAGGACGAGCAGAGAGAGGAAGACTTGGTGGTGGGGTGAGTTTGAGACAGCATGGTGCCCTTCAGTCATCAGATTAGGACCAGTTTAGATTCATTTAGGGGTGGGTGATAAGCAAAAAATGCAAATACACCATAAACATTTGCTGCAGTAAAGAAAATAGGAGAAAGGCCTGCAATGAGCCTCGAAGAACGTGGCAGTTAGCCAAAGTGTTCATAAGGCACAGCTCTTCCTCAAACATCCTACTGACAGAAAGAAAAATGGCGACACATCCAAGACACATTTGTGATGTTTGAATTACGGTAGCAGATCCGAACAATTTGAAGAAATCACAGACTCAATATTATTGAATATTGTATTCAAATCAGCTGTTGATATTTGGGACATTGCGGGTCTAACTGACTGCCACATATATCTTTGGCTAGCTTTTTTTTTTAACGATTTATTGCAATCTTTTGCTATATTAATATTGTGTACACAATGACTTTTTTAAATAATATTGTCATGCGTCAGTCCCAGATCACAGATCAAACATTGAATTTATCCACTATGATGCTGCAGCTCACGCTTCTTTCCTTCTAATTAAGGTGACTGATGACTACTCTCTGATCGGCCGCAGTCTGTTCAAAAAGGAGACCAACATCCAGCTCTTTGTGGGGTTAAAGGTCACACTGTCTACAGGCGAGAGCGGCATCATCGAGGGTGGCTTTGGACAGAGCGGGAAGTTCAAGATTCGTATACCAGGTAAGGATTTAATATCACATCTGTCCCCAAAGTCTTGAAAACTGAATTAAATGAGCATCCCGCAAAACACATCAACCTGGGATTTCAAAAATGTTGCTAAGTTTATTATTACACGACACGAGTCTCTCCTGTTCTTAACACACACATATCCAGAGTCTGTTCTGTGGATTTCTTTGAGCTTTGGGTCTCGGCAGACGGTTTTCAGGATGTGGTCAAAGAGGCAGGACCGACATCCCAAGCCACATTCCCAGAATTCCTCTGGGGATTGCCTGTGTTCCGGGGGAAGTCTGATCAGTGTTTATTTTACTTCTGTTGCTCAAAACCTATGACTCCACACCAGGAGGGAAGAGAAAACAAAAACATTTTGGAACGAGAACCTCACCTACATCCTCTTCTCTGCCTTGTGCCTACACACACAAACATAATGTAGACATTCATTGAGCCTGTCACAATCGGTTAACATGTACTGGTGCTGTTGTGCTTCCTGCCACTTGCTTTACTTTCACTTGAATTCTTCATGTGCTGTTTTTTCCTAATGTTGACTTCATCAGCAAATACTTTCAGTTATTTAAATCAACATTTCTAGAAACGCTGGTGATGCTTTTATTCTGCATGACTGATGCGTTTTAATAATCACCTTGTTTTGTTGCCTGTAAACTGTGCAAAAAGTAACGTATAAAGTACAAATAAGTAGGCCTGTCACAGTAACACATTTTGCTGGGCAATTACCATATTTTCGGGCCTATAAGTCGCATCAGTCAAAAAAAGCATCATGAAGAGGAAAAAAACATATATATGTCGCTTTGGCATATAAGTTGCATTTACTATGCATCACTGCTGACCTATCACGTTTATTATACATTTATTTAATGGCCAAAACAGCTTCATTTTGCCTGGACAGCACGACACCATTCATCTATCGTGGCCGGATCCGCTAGCTCTTCAGCATTCCTTCGCCTGCGTCAGCTGAGTGAAGCGAGCTCTCACGGGAGGACTCGCTGTTGCAGTTCTTTGAAATTTAACAAGATTAACACCTAAACACAATTATTTGTTAGCTCGACATTATAGCAAAGGTGTATCTCAGTCTAACTGTTGCTTAATAATTGCACTTTAATGGTCAAAATAACTTTATTTCACCTGGGCAGCGCAATGCCATCCATCCTTTGCAGCCGGAGTCGTCAGCTCTCCAGTGTTCCTCTTCATGCACCACCTGAGTGAAGCGAGTTCGCTCGGGAGGACTCGCTGTTGCAGTTCTTCGAAATTTAAAACGTCAGTCAAAAATTGTGTTATAAATATGGGGAAAAAATGTATATAAGTCGCTTTGGCATATATGTTCTAGGACTGACAAGTCTAAGCAAAAAACAGCGACTTATATGCCAGAAAATATGGTAATTGTCTCAGAAATTATTGCGATATATGATAATATTGTTTGTGGAGACCGTTTTAAACTAATGATAATGACATAAGTACATTCACTCGAAGATCAATAAACTTTAATTTCAAATGAACACTTAACACTGGAACAGGAAAATAAACAAAACAACCAAAAACAAAAATAAAATGGCCTCTCAGTCTCCATTAACAAAAAATGCAGTGGTGGCGCAGAGGCTAGAGACGGTGGCCTGTGATCGGAAGATTGCCAGTTCAAGTCCCGGTACTGACAACATCAAAATGTGGGTGGAAAAGGTGAAACACCCACACCTGCCTCCACCCTCATTCGCCCCACTCTGGGCTTGTGAGCAAGGCCCTTAACCCCCACCATCTGCTCCCTAAACAGGTCTCTCTTGAAAAGGAGTTCTCGTGGCTCAATGAGACTACCTGTATAAATAAAGGGTAAATGGAAAAAAATGGTAATTAAAAACTACATTCAACCAAAACAGTACAGATTATGAAATCTGTAAACTAAAGTGCCCTTCAAAAAACAATAGTCATTAGTAACATTAGTAGCAAGTTGGTTGCATTGCTGCTCTTAGTTGCTACCGTTTTATGACAAATGCGACGTACCGGCTCACAAAGGTTCAGCGGTTCACTTTGGTCATTTGGTTTGAACTTGAAGTGCTCCTACTCTACTGCTGTTGTGTTCAACTTTGAACCCAATTCCACACACCCCCCACCCCCCCAATATCAAATAGCATTTCTTTAGCTTGCTAACTCCTCACGGGGCTCTAATGCTGCAAAGGTACAAGACGATGCGCCCTGGCTGGCTACCTGATGCTATAGTTCACTCCCCACTTACGCTAAGGAAACGAGAAAGCCAGGAAGAAACAATAAAGAAGATAAATGAAAATTATCAACCTCTTTTTAATTAATCATGTGATTAATTGATTTGTTGTTTATTGTGACAGGCCTACAAGTAAGTATATGTAAGTAAAGTATAAGTGCTCACACTTGTGAAAGAAAGTTCAAGTCGTGATACATGAGGTGGAATGAAATTGTGCACTCAAGGTCCCAGTTACACCCAACAATAGCAAAAGGCGAAATGAAATTACCGTAAATATGACTCAATGAACTGGTTGCAAGTTTCCAACCATGCTTCATCTTCTGGATTATCCATTTTCTTTACTAATTACAGTATTTGTTCCTAACCTATGTTCACTTGTCAGATTTGTGGCTGTTCCAGACTGACAAAGAACAAAATAAATTAGTAAAGAAATCTAAACTGTGATCAAGAAGCTGACCACAGTGATGCCATTTGTGTCCCTCAGACCACAGCAGGATTTTATTATTATTATTATTATTTTTTACATGGAAGGAACAACACCCACTTTAGTGCTTCTCGTGAACTGAACCGTTGTCTCCGATTATGTAGATTTAGGTCTTTAAACAAAGGCAAACAGAAATGTTTAATAGCAGTTCTCATGAGATGAAGGGCACTCCCCTGCCAGTTTGGAGAGTTGGCTGTTTGTGCCCAGTTTCTACATTTCAAAACTAAAATTGTTTATCTAGCTCAGTAAGAAAAATCACTTCTTGTTTATGAGTAAGTTTTATAAATGAAAGTGCTTTGAGCGGACAAAAACCTAGAAAATAAAAACCCTGTTTGAATGAGAGGAAGATCTTTCAGCTTTCAGGCTCCTCTCTTATGGAACCAATGTCCAGTTTCTGTCCATGAGGCTGACACATTGTCCAGTTTAAGACTGGGCTGAAGACTTTCTTTTTGATGAATTCTATAATTAGGGTTGGCTTTTCATGCTGCCTTAAACGTAGTCTACTAGAGGACAAATTGACCTAATTTTCTTAAATGATTTGCTAAAATTGAATAGTTTTCATTTGATACTATTTATATCTTAACATGTGATTCTTGACCTGCAATTGTGTATCTGTACCTCTCAAACCCAGCCGGTTGAAGCAGATGGCCACTTGTCCTGAACCTGGTTCTGCTAAAGGTTTCTTCATGAGGGAGTTTTTCCTTTCCACTGTCGCCTTCATGCTTGCTCAAGATGAGAGTTCTGTTCTTCTTCTTCTTCTTCTTCTTCTTTCGGCTTTTCCCTTTTCAGGGGTCGCCACAGCGAGTCATCCTCCTCCACCT
>JAVCKU010000128.1:15800869-15813431 GCA_032273985.1 Hypsolebias coamazonicus | reverse complement strand
GTTCCTGTGAAAATAAAAAGCCACTGGGCCATCATATTAGCCCTTAATAAGGCTCAGTTGTGTGTGCAGACGCTTGGGAACCTTCACCAGGAATAAAGACAGTGGGCTGGTCTTAAAACATGCAAAGGTAAACACAGAGAGTCTGATACACTGGATCAGCTTTGGACCTCGATTTACCACTTAAATCTGCTCTCCATCTGCCCCATCCACTGCTACCACACACAACACGTGCTAACATTTGTGAGTCAACTCAGACTTTAAACACAAAACAATTAAATAAAGCTTATTGAGAACAAACATTGATAATCAACTTTAGAACCGGACTGTGCTGAGTTTTGGTAACATCTCATGTGTGCTTAAAAAAAAAGTTTTAGCAATCTCTAAGAAGAAGAAGAAAATTGTTTACATTTTGAGTCCATTTCAATTTTGTGCTCTGATGCGTTTGAGAAGCTCCGACACATACTATGTCAGGCTATTTTTGGAAACAGTTCACAGTTCTTTGACCTTTTTCTCTTCTCCTGTAAATGCAGCCAGACTGAGCAGCTGATAAACTCGTTTTCTTATCAACAAGCTGTATTTTCAATACAGTATATGAATCACGGAACAACCGCACCGAAGTCCTTTCACGGCCGTGAGTTCCCGTCTGTCCCGCCTTTCCCGCTGTCAGTGAAGGCAGCCTACGTGACATTGACTTGTTTACTTCCACCGCGCTAACGCAGCTACACAACATCGACTCCGAGGGGCGTCAAAACAAACCAAGAGCGGGGAAAGTGAAAACGGAGCTCAGGTTCGGTTCCTACCGGGTCTGTGCTGCGGGTTTCTCGGGCGGCAGGAGCCCCTCATGGTCTCGGTTTAACGCCGCTTCCTCCTCCGTCTTGTCAGCGTGGAGACGAGTGTGAGGAGGAGGAGGAGGAGGAAGAGGATGCACCTAGCAGCAGCAGCAGCAATGAATGAAGTGGGTGTGCGCGTGCTGGGAGTGACGCTATCTCACTATTGCGTTTATACGGGCGCGTGCACGTTCATCTTCATACTTTTTTTTTTTTCCCATTACAGAACGGTTTCGATATTGGTAAGGGAACAATTGCTGTTTTGTCCTAAAGCAGCACCCGTACTTTTGCTCTTCAAATAAAATAGACCCAGAAAAACATAATCACTGGATTGTTTTCAGTCAGTCCCTGTGACACTGGGTGGTGTTTCCTGTGACATTTTTTGATCACTTGTATTTATTTTACACATATTGAGCTACAATTTGGGATGTTAATTGCTGAGTCTTTTCCAACACACACTTCAGTGCTAACTGATTATTTAAGGTCTAGTTTTAAAACTTGGCTAATTAATTACAGTCAGTCAATTAGAGTTCATTAACTAGAGTCAAAACCTTGATGTAAAAACAACAGATGCATCATAAAATCTCACCCGGAAAAGGAAATCCAGGGCACCTCCCTGGAGCCAAGCCTGGGGTGGGAGCTCGCCATCAAGCACCTGTTGGTTGAGCTTTGTCTCCTAGGGCTTGGCTGGGCCAAGCCCTAAAAAATAACAGGAAGTCACCTCCACATAGAACCACTACCTGTGGGGAATTCTGTCAAGGTCGGGTGCTGTGCATCTCAGGCGGCAGACAAAGGAGAGTCCCTGGTCATGCCAATTCCTGGTGGCATAGACTAGGGAAGTAGAACATCACCTCACTGGCAGGTATAGGAGCCATCATGAATGTGAGGTTGAGTAGATATGGTTGCGCTCACCTCTACTCACAGCTTGTGCTCTGGAACCCAACTTCTAGAGAAAGGATGGACTCTCCTACTCTGAAGTTACCCAGGGACTGAGGCATAGGGCGGGTGTGGAGATACTCACAAGCCCTTGGCTGAATGCCTCTGTGTTGGAGTTCTCACTGGTAAACGAGAGGGCTGCCTCTCTTCAGCTTTGGGCTGCAGGAGGGAAGGTTTTGACTGTTGTTTGTGCTTATGCACCAAACAGTTTAGATTACCCAGCCTTTCAGGGGTCTCTGGATTGTGTCTTGGAAGGGGTGCCATCTGGAGATTCTCTCGTTCTACTGGGTGACTTCAATGCTCATATGAGCAATTATGGAGTCATCTGGAAGGAGGTAATTGGGAGGAACTGCCTCCCTGATCTGTGAATGGTATTTGCTTATTGGACTTCTGTGCTAGTCTTGGGTTGTCCATAATGAACATCATGTTTGAGCACTGGGGGGTTCATAATTGTACTTATTACCAGGCTACCTTAGGCCATAAACCGATGATCGATTTTGTAATTGTGTTGTTGGACCCACGGCCCTATGTCTTTGACACTCGAGTCAAGAGAGGGTCAGAGTTGTCAACTGATCACCACCTGGTGTTGAGTTGGATCCAGTGGTGGGGGAGGCTGCCGGACAGACCTGTTAAATTCAAACACCTACTGATAGTGATTTGGAAATATCTGGTGGAGCCCTTGGTCCATGCAGCTTTCAACTCATACCTCCATGAGAGTTTTTTACATGGCCCGGGGGAGGTTGGTCGACATGGACTCTGAATTGGACATGGGTTTATTACGAATGTGGTTTCCAGGAGCTGTGGCCTGAAGGTCACTGGTGCCTGTCAGGGTGGCAGCCAAAGGACCCGATGGTGGAGACCAGTGGAGATGGAAGCTGTCAAGCTAAAGAAGGAGACCTTCAGAACTTAGTTATTCCAAAGGACTCCTGAATCAGTTGACAGATACAAGGTGGCCAAAAGAGCTGTAGCTTCTGTGGTTGGAGAACAAAAACTCAAGCATGGGAGGAATTCAGGGAGGCCGGAGAAGGAATTTTGGTAGGCCTCAAACCATTTGGCGACTCGGGAAAGGAAAGCGGACCCTATTCCAGGCTGTGCTTAGTTTGGGTGGGAAACTGCTGACTCAAACTGAGGATATTATTGAGCAGTAAAAGGAGCACTTTGACGATCTCCTATGTCCACCTTTGAGGAGACAGAGACTGAGGACTCAGGGGAAAATGTGTCCATTATCATGGCAGAGATCACTGAGGTAGTCAAAAAGCTCCTTTGTGGCTGGGCACCAGAGGTGGACGAGATTTGTCCAGAGATGCTGAAGGTTCTGAATATTTTGAGGCTGTTACGGTTGACACGTCTCTTCAATTTCATATTGAGGAGTAGGACAATGCCTGTGGAGTGGCAGACTGGAGTAGTGGATCCCATTTTTAAAAAAATGGGGACCAGATAGTGTGTTCAAACTATCTTGGGATCACACTTCTCGCACTCCCTGGGAGCGTTTACTCAAGGGTGTTGGAAGGGAGACTCTGACCAAGTGTCAAACCTCAGATGCAGGAGGAGCAGTGTGGCTTCCGTCCTGGTCATGGAACAGTGGACCAGATCTTTACTCTTGTGGAGTTGCTATGGGGCTTATGGGAGTTTGCTTCTCTGGTCTACATGTGTTTTGTGGATCTGGAGGTTTCTGACCGTATTCTTCAAGGCATTCTGTGGGGGCCACTGGGGGATTATGGGGTGCCTGGCTTGCTTTTAAGAGCTATTCAGTCCCTGTATCTTTATACAGCACTCATACATTGATAAGCATATCAGGGACAAAGGGTGTGGGGTTGCAAGGTTCAACACTGGCATGCACGTTACACTTTAGTGAAGTAAAGTGATATGTGTTGTCTATAATACATGTACATACAGCAACAAAATTTGTCTACTGCATTTAACCCTTCACACAAGTGAGATACACATGGGTGCAACAGTGGGCAGCCATTTAAGTGGCGCACAAGGGATTAGGTGTTTTTCTCGAGGACACCACAACATGTGGGCATGGTAGTGAATCAAACCTGTGATTTTTAATTTTTTTCGTGTCTGTTATACTTGGTTTGGTGTTCGAACTTTCCATCCTCTGACTGGAAGGAGAGTTCCCTACCACTAGGCCAAAACTCACCATTTCCTAATTACGCGTTTTTGTTTCATTGTGCAAGGTTAGATGATGAGGGTTAGAGCTAGGGGTCAGAGGTTACAATTAGAGTTCAGGACATGCGATTTGTCAAACTGTGTCCTACCCCCAAACTTCAACAATAATAATACTGTATTCTGGTATATTAGATCGTCAACACTGGAGCGGCTGCCAAGGAGAGTACAGAGCAGGCCTAATATGGGTGTGAAGCAAGCAGAGTTGGGTTATCACTCAAGGCAAGGCAAGCACTAAGAAATTCAAAGCAGGCAGCTTATTTTTGTACCCACTAAAGTTTGGATGTGTAGTGACCAAAACTACCTAAATAGGAAAGGCAAAAAAAAAAAAATTAGCCTGGAGGTGCATAACCCGTGTAAATTTAGGTAATTGTACACTTCTTTGTTACCATTCATTGTCACTTTAAGCTAATTTTGTGCCATATTTCATCCATTTCATTTCATTCATATTTCATTCATCTCTAACAACTGCACATTTGGGGTACCTAGTTTTTTTATTTTATCTTAGCCATTTTATATAATTTTATTACAATTTTCCTGCCATTTTGTATTTCTAAATTTATCTTATTTAAGATTTGTGTTCATGATAGAAATTTTGGATCAAATTTTTGTTGTTTTTCTTTTTGAGACTTACTTTTGAGTGTTTTACACTATTTTTTGCTGTAGTTTATGCCCTAATTTGATTTTGTTTCTTTTGTGCTGTGTTTTTGGGACAAGTTCAATGAGTTTTTGACTTTTGGGTCCTGAAGGCCATGTTGACAATTGGTCTCTTTAGTAATCTCTCCACTCCCAGACCTCTGACCTTGATGTCCTCAAAGCATCTTCCCAACTTGACCTTTAGTCATGAGTCCCACTATAGGTCTTTGTTTGTTTGTTTTGGTTTTGGTATAATTTTAAACCAAGTCTAGTAAACAGCAAAATGAATCTTCAAAGAAAAAAAAAGGGGAAAAAAACCTTTGTTTTCCCAGTATTTTGAGACAATGTTACGAAAGAACAAAAAAGCATAACCGTTGTTTGAGTCAGTTAAGCTTAGTCTTAAAAATTTACGAGGTTAAAATTAGAAGAACATAAAATTTGCATTGTGATAAAAGCATTAAAATGCTTTCCCTTTTTTGAAAACGGTTAAATCTTTCTTTCTTGGTTAAATATACACACATAAACATAGAAAAAACTGTTTATCCCAATTTTTGTAGGCCATAAAAAGAATAATTTTATGTAAATTTATCAAAAAGTAATTAGTTTTGTCATTATTTATTTATTTATTTATTTGTTTATTTTTGAAAATAAGGACAGCAAATGTTTGAACTTTGTATTTACTATGATTTGTAACTTTTTACGTATTGACCATTCTGCTATAGGCGTAATTAGGTCATGTAAGTTGCTCTTTTATGCAGAATTTTGCACCTGAGTGACTGAAACCATTAGTTCACTTTTGTACACACAATCAGAAATCTCATATCAGTTAGTGTTGTGACGGTGAAAATAGTTTTATTTTCATATTCTGCTAACTCAAAACTGAAAGGCGATATGATGCAAACATAATTCACCAAACGTTCATAGATCATGGTGTCTAATTTAGAACTTTTACCAAAGCAGCTCAGCCTTTAGGTCATTTATGACCTTGTGTGAGATGGACCAGAAACATAAAAGTTCAGCAGGAATAATACAACAGCTTTTTATGTTCTGAGTAGCTGTGGATAGTTTCCACCACCTTCCAGGCTTTTAAATGTGTTAGTTCGTTTGTGCTTCAGGTTCATCTGGACATTCACTTGTGTTTTGCACGAACATCTTCCTTTGTTTGAAGGCTTCTCTCAGTGCGACTATGATGGGATCACATCCCTCTGCTGCTGCTGAGGAGCCCACCTAACAGCACAAACAAGTTAGTTTAGTCCATGCTCTTTACAGGGTCAGAATATTTTCAGAGATCTGATCTTCTTACATATTTTAAACTTGCACTCCTCCTTAGGCTTCCTGATGTTGCGGAAGGTGGAGTAAACGATTTAGAAGAGTCGGGCAGACTTGTTTTTGGTGCAGCTGTGTCCTGAGATGTCGTTGAGCCTGTGCCTGGTAAAAAAAAAGTCAGAAAAGTTTTTGATATAGAGCACAACCTGGGGATAAATCAGTATAATCAAATGGACATGATTTTATAACATCCTTCAGAGAAAATCCTACTTTTTCTCCATAATTCTGTCTGCACAGCTTTTAATCCTCCAAACTGGCTGATGATGCAGTCGACAAGTTCGGCGACATCTTTGTTTCTCAAGTCCTCCTCGGTGACTTTTGCCTGCATCAGCAGGCTGATCATAGCAGGGTCCAGACCTGAAAACTTCAACTAGCATAGAACAGAAAGATGCAGAATGTTATTTCTTGGGATTTGTACTTAAAGTTTAATTAAGACTTGAATTTAACCGTATTTATTTTGGGCATTTCTCTCTTCGAGCTGACTTACCGAATTCATGGTCAAAGTAGTAGAGAAAGTATCTGACTGCTCGTAGAAATTTTCAGACTTTGCCGTTCTGTGGATATCACAAAGAAACTGTTTAATGATTCACTCGTTTCTTTTCTTTCTTTTTTTTTTAACATACTAAACAAGAAGTTATTCTTACTTTAAAATAGGTGGATTGCAGAGCAAGTTGCTTGCTTTTTCTTTTTTTGTCACATTGATCATGGTGGTCATCTTTTCTGCAAATGCAAAATGGGGAATAAAAACAATAAAACAACAGGTTTATTTGATGTTATGCTTTATTTAGTCATTATTACCATAAACGGCCTTCACTGCTGAATAAAACTCCTCTGCCTCTGTTTCATTTGCAAAATTGAGGCCGACATGATGAGCCTGGGAAAGCAGATCACATGCTTCTAAAAGCCAACCACAGGGAAATACATAAATACTTATGCGTTAGTTCAGATGTTTTGAAGTGAGGGTTTATGGAAAGGTTATGATCAGTCACTATCTTACCTGTTGCATGTAACTTTTTGAACAGCATCAGTTTGGAGAAACATGTTTTAATTGGTTGATGAGCTAATGGTTAGTTCACCTCGTTCTTAACCTTGTTTAGACTTTCTGTTAGCTCGTCAATCCTGTCAGAATGATACTTTCTCAATCTGAAATATCTACAACAGGTTAGATAATAACTGTTCATAACTTTTCCACAAAACCCACCTTCAAACTCTGGACTCTTACTTTAAACTAAGTGACTCACGTCTGTTGTGAACGTGTGGAAGTACGCACAACTTGCAGTGTACTTGCATGGGATGTACAATTCCTCTTCCCACAGTAACTTGGCACGCTGTGTTCAAGGGAACAATTAAAATGACAGAAAAATTATGTCTTTCTAAACAATCATTTACCGACTTGTTTCAGTCACACACCCATCCATGTACACTTATCGTATGCACAGGAAGCTGCGCATTTGAGGGAACACAATGCGCCGTGGCTTACGTGCAGCTGGGCTTGCACGCTCGAATGAAAGTAAACAAAACGATCTGTACTTGGGGACGAGTTATACACGTTTTACTGTGTTTGGGTGATTTGAATGGGCGGAGTAACAGATATTCCAGTTCCTCTTACCGTGACGCAGTAGAGACGCAGGAAGTAGGTGTGCTCAGGCTTGTCCTCAGTGAGACACACCACTCCACAGTGTAAACGATGCCAACCTGGGCTCTCACCCGCTGTCTCTTTGGACTGGAGTAGCTGTGCTACGGTTGTTTTGAGCAACTAAAATAGAGCAGTAATCATATTAAAAAAATGATTAGGATTAAATTACATTCAAATAACTGTTAAGTACTGGTGCACATTTGTTTTACTTGTTTGTTTTTGACAATTGTTCAAATAAAGTACTAATATTAATAACACTAAACTAATACGAGTGACAAATACAGTTTTTTTTTAAATAAAGGTTAATTACATCACAGTAAGTTTCATATTTCATGACTATTCCAGTGGAAAACATTATAATGTTCTTGCAAGAAGTGTCTACTTTATCGCAGTTTTACAAAATAAGATTGGACATGACACAATTGGCTGATTGATGGATGAGCCACATGATCTGCATGGAATTTTTATGTAAAATAAATTATTTTAATTTAGCACCTGCTGCACCTATGTGCAGCCCACACTGCAGGAGAAGCTTCCTCCTGCCACATGTCATCTATCCGCCCTGCAGTGGAGAAGTGGGCGTGGCCGAGAGCACTGGCAGGTGGCAGAGAGCCGAGTTCATGACATTCTGTGCTCTTTCAGAGCATTTAGAGTTTAGAAACATTGTTTTAGAATATTGCAAGTGTAGGGATTTGCACCTGCCCTGCTCTGTGCAGATATTTAATGACTCTCAGGTGCTGCATATTGGGTTTAATTAGAGACTCTCCTTTATATACTGAGCTCTCCTGCATCTGAGGCAGGGGAGCGTTAGGTGTCAAGCTGCACCATCACGATCGTCTCCTAGTGCCTTGGTATTCCATGTATTTCCTACGAATGTTAGTATCGCTGCCCCGACAGCATTATGTGTTAATTGTTGCCTTTTTGTGATGAAAGCACTTTTTTGTGACACCGTTGTAGTCCTGCTTGCATTTGGGTTTCAACCAACACCCGATCATGACAGCAAGAGTGTGGTACCGGTATATATACAGTACTAAAATGAACTACTATTCCTACTTTACAAATTTTCACTTATCGTGCTTCCAGGTACTGATCCCCCGCGATACACGAGGGACTACTGTAAGTATAAATGTTAAGTAATTTTGGCTGCAATGAAAACATTTATAACATACACTTTGCATGAACCTGTATAAAAAATTTTTGCCCGAATTTGTCAGGATGGCAACAACTGGTTCAGGTTTTGCTCTGAATCATCAGTTCATCTGAGGTCGTAATAAACTGAGGTCTTTCAAGGAGCTATCTACGACAGGTAAGATATTAACTACTCCTAACTTTTAAATAAGCTTTTGCTCAGGATAAGATAATTATCAGAATAAAAACATGCTTTGTAAACAATGAGATAATGAAGTAACTGACTTGTTATCTTGGGATGTCATTAAAGACATTTAGCCTCAGTGGTTAAAGTTGACCTTGTTTCACACACCTCGTGCTGACAGGCTGTTTTAATCAAATTATCTCCTGATTATTAGTTTGGTTTGATTTATGCGGATGACATACTAAACAAACCAAATGCATCAGCAGTTCAATGCACATTTATCTAATCATTTTATCTTTTTTCTTTTCAAGAGATTTGCTGCAGCATTACCATGCAAAATGTATTTTCCGTTTTCTCACTTTGATCAGGCAAACTTTACTTACTTTTCCAATTTTTTTTTTCAAATTAAGATTTTAACATACTAAATGTAAGAGATAATCTTATCCACTGTTGTCTGATGCTCTGACAGGTCAAATTGTGTTTAGAGGCCCAGGCGTGGTTGTAAATTACGGTAAACTAAATCAAAATTTCGAATGCTGTGTGTTGGATGGAGGAAACATGATGATCAAAGCTCTCGGTCAGACCTGTCTCTGTGTTTGTTTCTCATTAAACCATCATTTATCATCTGTGTGTGTGAAATTAACACTAATAAAATGATTACTTGACAAAATAGGTTTTACAGTTTGTAATGTAGTTTCCATTTTTTGTCGTAAAATCTAAAATGCCACTTCAGCATGTCTTTAGAGAATAACTATGGCGCTCTTTACAAATCCTTTTCAATAGATACATTTGCTTTATACCTGACTTTTTGTTATATTTATACCATACAAAAAATGGTTTGATCAAAGCAGATGATTACTGCACAGTTTTATGGTCTGGTAAAATGGCTGTGCCAGGCTAAACAAACACCAGCTTCCTGGGGAGCTATAGTCTGTAAAAGCCTTCACAAAAAGCTCATTCATCCACCAGTCCTCTTCTGGTTGCTGCAGAAGATAACGTGAAAACAAACTCAAATGTCAAAATGTTTTTAATCATTAAAAAAAGCAGCAAAAAGCAGTATTTTTCTTCTGGACTGAAAGTGTTGGGAATAAATCCAACATAAATTATCGAAATTGCATTTTACAAACAGTAAATGTGTGAACTGACCTTACATTGTGGCTCCAGCAGATTGGCCAGGATGGTTTTCTCCCGGATTGTCAGGAGATCACTCATGATGCAACCGAAAGGACCGAATGCCATCGTTTGAGCTTCTACCACCTTCACCTTTTCCAAACTCATTCTTTCCTCTTTAAACCGTGTCCACTGCATCCTCTCTGATCCTCACACATGGTTTGAATGTGATTATTTCTAGTGCAACACTGCTCATGCAAATTTATGGACACTCTATGAGCTTTTCACTAAGCAAATGAGTTACGGAACAGAAATGAAAAGTCAAAGAGCTGACATACTATTCGAGGAAAGCATGTCAGTGCTTTAGTAACTGAACAGCTATAGTACCTATCAGGAGGTCCCAGTTGTTAACAATAAATATTTATTAGGTTCAAAATGAATCAGAAGAGAAACCAACTTTCTTCACTATCAGTTTTTTAATTATTTTCTCCTGAATCCAGAGATGACTCTTGAGATCCTTGAGACGAAGCAGTCCATCTTTTCCCAAACGGGACAGTTATCTCTCAGAGTGCAGGCTTGTTGTCCCCAGAGTGTCTAAAAATAGAAATGGAAGCCGAGCCTTCAGCAGTCAGGCTCTTCTTTTGTGTAACTTCCAGTCTGAGCATCTTTTTAGCTCTCTTTATGAATCTGTCTGTTGTGTAAGGACTCTTGTTCTATATGTCAATAAATGCTATAAAATTTTGATAAATGGATCCATCCATCCATTATCTTTACACACTTCTTTCCTTTCTGGGTTGTGGGGGTCACTAGTACCCAGCAGTCACTGTGCGAGAGGCAGGGGACAACCTGGACAGGTCTCCATTCCATCATAGGGACACTAGAGACAAATAAGACTAACAACATTCACTCTCTCACTCACACCTAGAAACAACTTAGAGTTACCAATCAGCCTAACCTGCATGTTTTTGGTCTGTGGGGTTAAAATTATACATACAGGCTTGAATATTGATCTAAATGTTTTAATAAGTTGTGCTGAAGGATTTAGAAAGTCCTCTAACTTGAGTCTTTGACTTCTCATTAGTGATCATAATTAACTTCAGTTAATTAATGAATTAGCTCGACAACATTCATTGGATTGACCATCACTTATCTATCGCTCCCAGATTAAATGAAACTGGTCAGAATGCTCAGGAACAACTCAGGAACCACCAAGGCCCGAGCGTGACAGGAACTGAATGCAAACTGCTGGAGCACCAGTGACCTCAACGTGAACTGAGAGCATCTCAACCAAGATAGAAGCTCCTGCTCTGCAAGCAACATCTTCAAACGCAGTTGAAATCTGCAGCCGCACACGAGGACAAGCCGAATGCCTTCTGGTGAAAGGTTTTATGATCAGACGAGTCAAAGACTGAGCTCTGAGACCAAATTGATAAGACGAGTCAGTCAGAGGCTTCACATCTAAAAACACTGTTTCTGTCAGGCATGGTAGTGGTAGCATCATGCTGCAGTAGTGATGCATTGCACTTTATGGATAAATTTTTCAACTTCACCTCAAATTAACAGCTGTGAGGTTGACACCTGGACACAACCAAGTACTCCAATAAGACAAACATGAAAACAGATGTTTGAATGGATAACTTAGACTAACAGCGTCTGGAGTGACCTCCACCCGACCTCACGCCAATCCAGATGTTGTAGTTGATGCTCACGTGCCAGGCTCATGTCCGGAAACCAGACAATTTACATGAACTCTGCCAGCTTTGCCAAGAAGAGTGTTCAAATATTCAGCCAGAATCAGGCCGACAGCTTGTTGAGGAAAACAATACAATGTGTGGTTGATTTATATTTTTGAGCCTGTATGTATAATTTGGAACCTGTGTGAATTAGAGACAATCTACAATAAATGAAACTTGTGCCCCCAATTCTTCATTAGAGTTGTAAATTATATCATCACTTCACACTAGAAAAATAAAGATTTAAATTAATTATTCAAATAATTTAATAAGACGTTCATGTCCATGATGAGTGCATGTAAGCCTCTGGGCTCAAATATTAAATGAGGTTAAACAATGACCATGACCAGCTGTTTGGAACAGGTGAATCACTCCTGCTCAGCAAATCCAATCTGAGCTGCAACTGTCTTTTTCTAGACTATTCCCAATGCTAATACAGATTACAAAAATATCTTTATTCACACAAACATGTTACCGTATTTTTTGGACTATAAGGCGCTTTAATTTTCTCAAAAATCAACAGTGAGCCTTATAATCCGGTGCTCCTTATGTATTAATTCTGGTTGTACTGACCTCAGATCAATTTTATGTGATACACGGAGCTCAAAAGTTTTTTAAAATAAACTTATTTTGCTCAATGCTCCTTATAATCCGGTGTGCCTTATAGTCCGAAAGGTATGGTAATACACTTTATATATGTGTATATATATATATATATATATATATATGTACAGTATATATATATATATATATATGTATATACAGGTAGTCCTCGGTTTTTGGCCGGCTCGGTAACCGGTTTTTCGCGTTTACGACATGCATCATAATTAATAATAATAATAATAAATACATATACATATATACAGTATATATA
>JAVCKU010000128.1:15771802-15784422 GCA_032273985.1 Hypsolebias coamazonicus | reverse complement strand
GTTTCCTCCCACAGACCAAAAACATGCATGTTAGACTGATTGGTAACTCTAAATTGTCTCTAGGTGTGAGTGAGAGCATGAATGGTCGTTTGTCTCTTTGTGGCCCTGTGATGGACTTGTGACCTGTCCAGGGTGTACCCCGCCCCTCGCACAGTGCACCGGCGACCCCAGTGACCCAAAATGGAAGAAGTGGGTAAAAGAAATGGATGGATGTTTGTATAAAACATTCAATAAAAACAGCAGATGTAAAGGACCAAAACAACAGAGATTAATGTCAACCGGAAACAACTTGGGGGCGTGGTGTTGGATTTTACGCCTGTGCAATAGTCGATGCAAACAGATCAATCGCTGTGATCTGATGCACCTTTTAACCAGTTAAATGCTGCAGAGATGTTTAGAAACCATTACCTGGTTCGACTCGATCCAGTCTCACGGCCTCACACTTTGGTCTTTTCTATCAGACCATCAACTGTGAGCCTTTTCAGCATCGTGTTTATTGATTAATTATTTAAACTACTTTTGTGGCAAAACATGTTCCGCAAACTAAAGTATTTAAGGAAACTTGTAACTGTGAGACAATAAAGAAAGTGTTGCACACTCCAACTCCATATGTATTTTGAACTTTATTTGTGCAAAAATTTATTAATCAGAATATGAACCGAATAGTTAACATGCACATGAAGCTGACGCCTCAATGTTTATTTTATTAAATGCTGTCACGTACAACATAAACCATCTCCATCTCAGTTTATTGAAAGCAGTCTTGCAGATCATCTCTGCTCTGTTACCTGATGCGTTCAATGCATTGCTCCAAGCTGCTGGTGACCTCCATGACCCAGCCCTGCTCGTATCTCTTCCTCAGCGGAGCCTCATCCACCTGCACACAAACCCCACGGCATGTCTGCTCCCCCTGCAGCCACTTTAGTGAGGAGAAGCCAGAAAGCTGCTCACCTCAGCGATCACGCCAACGCAGCCAGCGATGACCGCAGCTTTGGCCTGAGCTCCGCTCATTCCGCCCAGACCAGAGGTCACAAACACTCGCCCCCTCAGGTCGTCAGTGCCCAGGTACCTCCGGCCTGCATTCAGCACAGTCAGCTGCACCGAGAGGCATGAGGAAACACACAGTTTACAACATTAAACATGCACTAATTTGTATTTTATATTGAAAACTGAGTGTTTTCTTGCAAACCAAAGTGCCATGAACAATCCCCTGAGGTCCGATGTAGCAGTAACTCCCTGCTGTCATTTGACCGTACCTGTAAAAGCACAACATTAGAACTATTCTGAGCACCTTCAAAGCACCTTAAAGAAAAAAAAAAAAAAACCTTACATTGATACTCCGAGTGCGAACATCTTCTCATACTGATCCCTCGAGGAGTAATTTGGAACAACCTTAACGGATGAATAAACATTTAGTCTTGTCGTCTTAGTGCAACTTTTTCAAACCCGACGCGTGTCCTGCAGTTACCATGCCGTTGGTGATGATGGCACGAGGCGAGGAAGGCACGCTGGGGAACAGGCCCATGGGATGTCCGCTGTACATGACCAGAGTTTGCTCCTCGGTCATCTCACTCAGGTAGTGCATCACGAGGCGGAACTGAACTCATGAACAACCACGACACAAACGTGAAACTTCTGTCTTCGTACTTTTATATAGAAAACGTGGCAGGGCTTACCTGGGCCCAGTTACTAAACACCTGCCCATTCCCGCCGTAGGTGACAAGCTCCTGGGGAAACTGCAGAAATAATAATAAAAAAAAAATTAAAAAGCTTCAAGCAAGACATTTATTTATTTATTTTTCAAAATAAACTAGAGATTTAGCATTTTTAGTTGTTCACCTGAGCAACCGCGGGGTCCAGGTTGTTCATGATCATCAGCATCATGGCTGCTGCCTGGCGTGTGCGGCAGGGATACTCATCTATAGGATAAGCTCTGGGCCGGAGAAGGAAATAAACATCAGGCGAAACAAACAACTGCTGCGTTCGTCTTCTGCTGCAAATGCAAATCCTGCAAATTTTACTTCATTGCTGCAACCACACGGTAAGGGCAGACAATAATGTTCTTAACTGTGTGTGTGCATGTGTTCAAAATGTTTGTCTGTTAGCAAAATTTCTCAGACAACACAGAACAAATTTCAATGAAACTTGCAGGAAGTGAGCGCTGGATGTTCATGGACAGCTGATTGATTTTTGATGTCTGCCTGATGCAGCCAACTGAACTTAAAAAGTACAAAAGTGGTTTTAACCCAAACAGTTTGATGTATATTATCCTAACATTTGGTGTGGTAGTAGCAGAGAGTCATAACCAACACAAGCTCCAAGCAACAACAGATCATGAGAGGTCACACAAAACGTTATTTTGAAGGTTTAACTGTCATTTCTCAACACAATTTGGTCTCAGGTTCAAATGAAAGTGGAATGTGAGGACAGTCTATAAAATGTGATCTTTCTGATATTGTTCATGTAAAGTTTTAAAGTGGTTTTTAATGCTGTTAATTTTCTCAAAACTGTAATTTTTGAAAGCTGAAATAAAAAATGTTATGTATGAGTGTCTTGAATGAAAAATACCCCATGTTTAAAAGTATAAAAATTGCATTAACACTATTAAAGAACAGGTCTTATGTATTTATGTTACACAAATAGTTCCATTAGAGACAACTTGAAGAAAATGATTTAATAAACACGAGGGTTATGAAGGAGTCCCTGAACCCAAAAAGTTTGACAACCCCTGTTCTGAACATCCTTATAGAGGAAAACAAAACTATTAGGTGTTTTTGTAATAAATAAAAATTGCAGTTGATCACAGTCTGTATATTTTATTTATTATTCCGTGTAAAGTCCAGCCAGGCTTTGTGGAAGGGCTCCTCACCTCATCCGTAACGTGGGGCACAGGCGGTACATGTATATGTGGCCGTACTGACGGAGCTCCTGGGCAAACTCAGGTGCGAGCGTTGCATGATGGGAGGGCGGGAAATATCTCAGGGCATTTCTTAGAGCCAGCTGTGGGATGGTGGAGAAACTTTTACTGGTGGTTAGCAAAAATAAATCAGTGTTCAAACAATGTCAGACAGAACGCTCTTCTTAACGGCAGAAGTTACATCTCCTCCAGCTTCTCCTTTAATTATTGACTGCAGCCTTTGCTCCGAGTTTGGGTAAACATTTGTTGACTTTCAAATCTAATCAATATTTTGGGGGGCGAACCAGCAAGGGCGATGAAACACGGTGGAGGGCACAACAGATTGTGACATAATGTAAAAATTGCATCTAAATCAGACACCCTAATGACACAGAATCTTAGAAAATACAATTTAACAATGTCTAGACTGGACATAACTTCTTAACTGCAACAATTATTATTATATATTTATATGTATAGTACAGTAATGTAATCTCAGGTCAGTTTACTCCACACTAAAGGGCACCCAGCATAAAAGAAAGAATAAAAATCTACACACAGGTTCTCCTTTTAGTAAGGCTAAATGTTTAGGATAATGCACCTTTAAAATAATTTCAGAACAACATGTCAGAGGTTAAAATACGAAGAAAATTAATTTAATGAGTTCCTACTCACTCGTTCCTCTTGAGCTGTGAGGTTTGGGGTCCGAACTGGTGCATGTGGCACATTTGGATCTCTTCCCTGACTGGGTGGCAGTGGATCCAGAGGTAAACCGCTGCATATCTCCTTTAAATTGGACATGTTCTCAGGTAGTTTCTGTCTGCAGCGACCAGGTCAGGCTGATGATGGCAGCTCTAACTTTTACTGCAAACACGCGTCTGTGGAGAAAAACTGCATATTCATCAACTTTTGAGACCAATCACTCTTTGCTGTCCTGCCCCATCGGCTTTTTCTCCACCTTTCCTCTCAAGAATCCACCAATGACATACAAGGGTGTTTGGTAATTATTGATCTTTGTTTGAGGCCGCTCAATTGACAAAACCTGACCCCTGACCCCGAGTTTGTGACGGTCTTCTTTAGTGAAGACGTAGAATAAGAACTTGTCAAATGAAACTTGTAGTGTACAGATTGTTGATGCCGTTTGCGTTTCTGTGAATATTTAATACATTTTCTTCACTGGTTTATCGATTTGTGGAAGTGTTGATCTTGTTGAAGCCAAATCTTGCATTAATGATTTTACTCTCTTGTTTATAATCATACAGAACATATGAAGATAACAATGACAAACTAGCTTTAAATGCTAACTCAGAAGATCATCTTTAAAAAGCAAATAAATCAGATTGTGTATGAATGCTGTAAGACTGTACTTGCATGTAGTTTCAAGTGATTTTTAAGTCTTGAAAACATAATTTGAAGCATCTAAAAAAGCTAAGTCTGGTCCTCTGGACATTCAATATATATATATATTCATATAATTTCTACCTGGATTATTGAGCATGCATCAGGGTATAATTTGAAGCATTTTTTTGTAATGACACTTTCTTATTGGTCAGTCATAGCACATAAAATGAATCAATCATGTCACAATAAAGTTATGTTTTATTACAAAACCTGCAATATTATCTTCAGTTATTTTGTTGCTGCGCATAAACACCTCCGTTTGGTTCAGGTGAGGTAAATATATCAAGTCTGGTTTTTAATTAGCAGAATAAATGCAGAATAGACGGAAACAAGTCGTAATGATGAAGAACACTCTAAATAGTTTCAGAAAAGCTTCTTCTTACAATAAATCTCTACAACGAATTCAGCAAATAGATGAGCGACAACAGTCAAATGCATTCTGAGACAAGTGAAACATGGAACATTTTGTGCAGCATAAAGGAGAACTTGGCGCATAAAAAGCAGAAAACACGTAAAGAAAACCATTTTACTGCAAGTTTAGACTCCAGTGTTTTTGCTGTAAATCAATGAGTGGGCACTGACCTGTTGCCTTAAAGCAAGGCAAATTAAAGTGCACACACTGTGCAATCAGAGAGGATTGTAAGCTTGGTCCTGTGACTCATGGATTGAACTGAAAAATGGCTTTGGACCACAACAGGATAAAATAACTTTAATCTAAACACTCAACATGGCTATTTTTTCCCTGACTATTTGATTTGTGAGTCAAGAACCTTTAACCTTTAAGACTCGAGGTCTGCTGAATGCAAAGGACCTGAGACACGGTCTTAAAGGTTAAGTGTTGGCCACAGATCAGAAGTTTCTGTTTGGTGAATTGCATGAATTTGTTTAGCAGAGAAGTCAGACTAAAATATATAAATTGAACATTAATTTTACTTTCATGATAACAGCTCAGTATTCACTTTTTATGCATCCATTCAAATGGCTTCAGGTTTTAAAAACTAGCTTGTGCCATTAGTTTTACTTGATTTCCTCTTCACCTGACAGTAACATATAATTTCAGACACCTTTACACCAATACACATGAGCTGTTTTTACTGTTATATTTTCTATTGAGCCATAAAAAGATGACTGAATGTGAAATGTGAAGGACGAGTCCTGAGTGTCTCAGAATAAACCCTTTATTATCTCTCCTCTGAGGTCTCTGTGTTTGGTGGTTTGGTATCAGAGTTCTGCTCATTGCCTGGTATCTGGTTTGAGCTTGATGGTTCTGCAGAAGTGGAATCCTGTGAGGTCTGGCTCTGTGATGAATCTTCTTGTGGGTAGAGCTCAGGGTAGCGCTGCAGACACTCCTGCATTCCCCTGAACTGATCCAGGCAGTCAGAGCCCTTCACTTCCTCTTGACTGTAGTGGAAGCAGGAAAAAGCCTCTTTAAATTCAGTCCCACAGGGACCGCTGGCCATCCCACCCAGGCAGGGGCAATTCCAGTTTATCTCACCGCTGGGAAGAATTAGACCTGAGTGGGGAAAAAAGTTCATTTTAAAAGCCCAACTCACACTCAGATTTGTCTGAGTAGCTGTGTTGTTCCTCACCTTGCTCTTCATAGGGGTCATCGGGGTCTTCCTCCACAAGCTCTGCACTGCTGGGGCTTTTATGATCTTCTTTGGTGACAAATATAATTTTGTCTTTACCTGATGTCAACCAAAAAAACAAAGAAATTGTCAAAACAACCAGTAAAACAAGAAATATGAGGGGAAAAAAACTATTTTATGTCATTTCATAAGCGTTTACCTACTGACCACATTGACAAGACAATCAGAAACCATAAACAGTTCAACATTACGAAAACCAAGATGCAGCGTTACTTCAATTAGGCCAAATCATGATTGGATGAATGGAAACTTTTTACTTGCCTTCGATGAGCACGAGCACAAAATTATAAAAATACTAAAATGCTGAGGCAAAACAGTTCATTTCCGTATAATATACGTATATATACAGTATAAATTTTAAGTGTCAAAAGACAAGTACTTAATCTGAAAAACACCAAGTGTTACATTGTTTTAACGAATTTTACAATCTGTTATATAGGCTGGTTTATTATTTGAAATACATACATAAAGACTAATTAACATACTCAGTTAAGACCTGAAGGTGTAAGAGCTGGAGTCAGACTTTGAGGAAACGTGACAACCAATGATGCACTTATTAGGATCTACCAGCAAACAATGGTGTCAAAAAGCTGATTATGTGTGGGAATTCATATTGTTTAAAAATTGTGTATCATGTTCAAAGTATAAATATACAATTATTTTGATGATTTAAATGACAAGTCATCCTTAATTCACGTTACAGTTAAGGCAGACGTTCAAGGTTGAACAGTCGGCACAAACCTTTTAGTTCTGACATAAAGTCACTGATTATAATTTAATTCACTGTTGAGCAATATTTATAGCTTAGACTATTTTATAACAAAGCCAGCAATAATATTTCATTCAAACTCAACTTGTGTCAGAAAAGTCAGCCGGCTAGCTGAGGGTGCTTACCTTCATCTCTGACTGAGCTCATCTCTGAGCGTCGTAACAAACAAAAAATATATATATTTTAAACACAATAAAGCAGCTGTTTACGAAAATAAATACGTTTACTGATTAACACGAGGCTAAACATGCCATTGAGCGCACGGTTATGTCAAAGTTCAGGACGAAGTTTCACAACCATCTCTGCTAAAGCGTGATAGCTTCTTCTTCTTCGTCTATGGCTTCCGGTTTTGGTTGGCGCAGCACGGCACTCTGCTGCCCCCCCTGGTTACAAATGGAAACTTCAGCTGCTTCGGAGACTAGTCTGCAATGTACCGGTAGCTGTCAAAAAATAAAAACAGTAATAAGCAGTAATACTGTATAGTTCTATTATATTTCTAAAGAGTTTTCATAAATTAATCCAGGTATTACCTTTTCATAACAATAAATAAAATTAAAGCAAAAATAACAGCCTTTTTTTTTTTTTTTTTACTAATCAAGACATTTTGAATCAGTAACAATTCTTATTTTGTTGTGTTAGTTTCGATGTTTTCTGGATATAAACTTCAAATACAACATTAAAAATTTTAGTTTATATTGACTTAAACAATTGGAAAGTAACACAAAACTCATTTTGATAGCCTTCCTAAATTTTATTCTAACGATATCCGACAAAAACACTACAGAAAGTACCAAATATATACTTAGTCTTTATGAAGACTAACAGCTATACACACACAAAAAAGTACATTAATTCCTCCAGATATTTCTCCCATCAGCTGACCTGAGTTGTTAACCTCTCAACTGAGAAGTTTTCATTTTTACTCAATTCAGCATGGCCAGCAGACATTAAAATAAACAAACTACAGGACAAATGAATATTAACCTCACAAAAGCCTAAGAAGCATCAATAAACACTCAAATCTGATTTTTTTTCCCACAAGTCTTTATTCAGAATTTTTTTTTTATACAAGGTTTGTTCTGAAATGCATTTTTTGACATAAGACTTTATCTTACACTTAAGACAAATTCAAAAAGGTATTCAATATATGGCGTATGTACAGAAAAGATTTGTCTGAAAGTGATAACATATATAGCAGACAATTAAAAACATAAAAAAGATCTTAGGATTTGTGTGACACGAGTTAATACTGCAGATCCCTGGGAACGCCATACATTATTAAACAAGAACTTCTTGTTTCTTAGATGGTGTTCTTGTTTTTTGTTCAAACCACTCATCGAGACTGGAACCCAATATGAGCTCCACCATCTCATTTCGCAGGACCTTTAATGCAGGGTCACAATAAGGAACATTTACAGTACTGGACAGTCTGGTCCTGTAGTTCTGTTGTGGTTCTGACAGTTTGCTTTCTGATCTAAACCTTAACCTGACTGGCAGGTAAACAAACAAGGCAAACAGTAAAAATATAACCTAAGATAACACGAAGCACACCGCAGGTAGATGACGGCTATCACCTGAAACAATTATACCTGCACAATGAAACTCTCAGATGTCAAATCTGAAAGGGAAAAATATCCAGCCAGAAACCTTTTAGGCTATCTCGTGGAGCTGTATCTGGAGTCAGGATAAAAACAAACAAACAAACAAAAAAAAGTAGATGAAGTCCAACTGAAACGGTGGTCTCTGCATCACTATGGACTTTGAGAGACGTGAGGAAATGTGACGTTAACATGTTCCTCGACCTCACAGCATCACATTTCAGCCGAGTTTCCTAAAAGTTCCTCAAATGTCTTTAAACTGCAACGATGATAGTGCAAGTGCTTCTCCTTGTTGTAAAAAATAAAAAAAACTGTTGGTGAGCTTGATAAAAGTTGATAGAAGATGAAAAAAAAAAAAAAACCACCATGGCTTCTTTAGAAGAACATGGCCCCCATGCTGCCCACTTCACTCTGTTCTTTGACAAAAATTTCAAAGTACTGATAGATAATGGTGACAGCCAGCAGAATACCGGTACCAGAACCGATAGCCCCGAGGAAGTCTGCCATCACTGATAAACCACCGATACACAGTCCGCCAAAGGCTGCAGCTGTAGGAATGTACCTACAAAAGACATTCAGACACCTCAGGATAAATGCTAAGCTGTGATAAGATGAGCAGTCTAACAATAAATCAAATCTAATCAAAGCTGTGACATCATACTAACATCTGATTTATTTCCATAACATTTCTTAAACTCTTTAATATAAATAAATATCAGAAACAAACTTCTGAGAGTTCAGACGTTTTATCTTACCTGTTCAGTTCATGAACCATTGAAGTCTCTCTGTGTCCCCTCATCACCATCTGCTGCTCCTTCAGCTGCTTCGCCACCTGTGTGACAGTGAAGAGCAGAGTTCTGACACAAAGTCGCTTTGAAAACTAACCCATCACCTCCTGAAAGACAGCGGTAAGGACCTACATCTTTTGCAGAAGAGCCCGAGACTTCAATCCATGTTTTGGAGAAAAAGGCACACGAGCCAAGCATGAAGAATATGTAGATGAGTGCATGAACCGGGTCCTCTAGAACAGAGCCAAACGACTCGGGTGGAGAGAGGTAGTAGCAGAGACCCCCGACAGGATAGGCACGGGCTGGGCCACCAGACGTTGCTTCCTAGAATCAGAAAGAGACAATTTTTTAATTAAAAAAAAAAAAAAAATGCTTCATGATCAAAAATATATAAAAGAAGCACTTTCTGGAGCCATGGCCTACAGAATCAATTTCACCCTTCAAAATAGGTTTTCTCCCTTTCCTCTCAACACCATTAGTTAACTGAACGCAGGTTACAGAACTAGGCCTGTCACAATAACAAATTTTGATGGGCGAGTAATTGTCTCAGAAATTATTGCAATAAACGATAATACCGTTTGAAATTTGACAATAATTAGTACCGTAATTATTGTCAAATTTACCAAGAAATGTTTAATTTGTTTTGCACGTAGTACCTTTTTTGACCACCAGATGGCACAAAGTCGCTTTGAAAACTAACCCATTACCTCCTGAAAGACAGCAGCAAGGACCGATATCTTTTGCAGAAGAGCCTGAGACTTCAATCCATGTTTTGGAGAAAAAGGCACACGAGCCAAGCGTGAAGACGACTGTTGGAACCGAAGGATGGATAGTAAGGGAGCAGTGTGTCTCTAAAAACAATGGCCAGGAGGCCCCTTGACATGACATGGGATGTCTCTCTTTGGTTCTTGGGTTTGAGCTCTTTAGCATTTTTCACACAAAACTTTTAATAAAAAAAAAAATAAAGAATCAGTAAACCAGTTCTCAGCTTCTTTTTGCAAAGAAAAACAACTTTTTAGATGAATGCACGGGTTTCAACCATGAATTTTGGAGCTTCGACAAGACAGACGTTTTTTCCCTGAGGTCAGCCTGTTAGCTTAGCTTCTCAGCTTAGCTGCTTTTAACGATCCAGACACAATTTTTGACGGTTAAAATGGATTTTAAAGAGAAGAGAAAGGGAGGGGTCAGCCATTTGTCATCCAGTGTCTTCAGAAAGAGACAAAGAAACAATAAAGTCAATACTGTAAATGAAAATGAGGTCGATAATTTTCATTTATCATGCGATTAACTGATTTGTTTATCGTGACAGGCCTATATAGAACAAATCAGATTTAAACCTCTGTTTCTACTATTCAATAAAACCATAACAATTAAAAAGTCAATTATTTATCTACATAAAAAGGTAAATTATCACACTTACAGACCACGTTCCAAGCAGATTAACCAGGAAATTGCCACTGAAGCGTGTGGAAAGCATCTGGGAGATGACATACAAGTTGGAGACCAAAGCAGACTGAAGGATGATGGGAATGTTGGAGGTGTAGAACAGCTTGATAGGATAGGTGTTGTACTGGCCACGGTAGCGAGCTGATTTGATGGGCAGGTCCACCCTGAATCCCTGCAAGAAGACATGAAGTTTCAGATGACCAATTCCTGTTTTAAGCCTGAAAGTTTCACAAACGAATGTGCTACAACTCACCTGAAAATATATCACTACAGCAAAAACAAAAATAGTGGCAATGAGGTTCATGAGGTTGGGCAGGTTCTGTCTGTAGAAGGCCTCTCTTAGAGCACGCACTTTGTCAGTTCTTGTGGCGAGCAGGTGGAAAAGAGCAATAATTGCTCCCTCAAATTCTGTGCCTAAAAGACAGAAGGAACAAACATTTCTAATGACTGATGAAATGCAAATAAGTTGGTTTTTTTTCTCCAAATGAAACTATTATATAAAAAACTGTTAAAAGACTAGTTTGTGACCCTCTTACCTCTTCCAGTGTTCACAGTTGTGGGACTGAAGGCCTTCCAGACAATGGTCTCACAAATGTTGGTGGCAATGAACAGTGAAATCCCAGAACCGAGACCATAGCCCTTTTGGAGCAACTCATCCAGCAGCAACACGATCATTCCAGCCACAAACAGCTATAGAGCAACACAAACAAACTAGTCAGGAACAAAAAAGAGTCCCACACAAGAAAACATTTTCACTATTAACACCATATCTTTAGTGAATCTTGGTTTTCTTAATTCATGTAATCATTTGGACCCTTCATTTAGTAGTTTAACATGTGTGGGATTTAAAGTGCATTATAATTTAACTCAAGCACATTTTATTTGTCAGTGACCTTCTTACTGACTCAAACAGGTTGTCCCCGACTTACGGCGATCGACTTACGGCAACTCGGACTTATGGCGTCGCCCCCAGTGACGTCATCACACCTTACATTGTCTTTTTTATGCAGCGTTTTATGAATTTTTTTTCGATTTTTTTGAGGGTATTTTGTTAGCTAACTGCTTGGAAACACATTAAAACGGTGTTCTAAGTATGCTGTTGTTGTTTTACATTGGAGAAAAAAAAGCGTTTAAAAAGACGTTACGGCCGCCATGTGGCCGACGCTTCGAGTTACGGCAAAATCAAGTTGCGAACGGTCCTTAGGTCCGGAACCCGTTCGTAAGTCGAGGACTGCCTGTATAGCAAATCATAATCATAAAAATAAAATTATTGAATTAAATTCTAATATTAGCTACCTGTATTAGTTGTATCCATGTCATTAACAGCTTGTACTCAAAGTCTGTTACACATTGTGATTGTACTGTTATTCTTTTAAAATACACAATAATGTGAATAAGCTGTGTTTTCACCTGGATGATAATGAGCAGACAGATCCCTGCACCCATCTCTGACGGGTCTCCGTACATGCCGGTCATCACATACACGATAGCCTGGCCAATGGTGATGATCATCCCAAACACTGAAAAAATTTTAAAAATATTACAGAAACAAGATACACACTATGAAGATGTTTAAAAAAGCACAAGCCGATTTGAGTTTCTTACATTTCTGAGCTCCATTAAAAAGGGCTCTGTCCTTTGGGGTGTCTCCTACTTCAATGATCTTGGCTCCTGCAAGCAGCTGCATGATCAAGCCTGAAGTGACAATAGGTGAGATCCCCAGCTCCATCAGAGTACCTGGAGGGACATACTCCTGTTAAGTCCTGTGGAAAACATAACACTTGCATTTTGTCTTGAATTTATTACAAGGTGGCCACCGACCTCTGTTTGAGGCCAGAATGACTCTCATCCAGTAGAATGGATCTGCAGAGTCTGAGGACATGATGCCAAAAAGAGGAATCTAGAGGAGCAGAATTCAGTCTTAATTTTATTTAATAAAGTAAATGTTAAAAATAACTCTTTCCAAAAATCTTATTTACAATTTTCAGCTCATTTTTATACAGGTAGTCCTCGACTTACGAACGGGTTCCGTACCTACAAACCGTTCTTAACTCGATTTTAATGTAAGTCGGA
>JAVCKU010000128.1:15408381-15418487 GCA_032273985.1 Hypsolebias coamazonicus | reverse complement strand
AAATATGAAGCATTTGAAGCAAAACCTGCTCCCATTTGTCAAAAAGTCTGGTCTCAATTAAAGATCATGAGTCCTGTAATGAGATAATGGCTCAAAATAAAGCTAAAAACAAAATTTGCTCCTTAGAAGTGTTATTCTATGAGAGCTGATCTATGAAAGGAGCTGAAAGATGGAATAAGAAATCTGTGCATGAACTCACATCTGTAAAGCGTGTTGTCTTCTTGTCTTCCCCACGTGACAAGAACTCCTGGCTCTCTGGAAGGTTGGACTCCACATTTTCATTCTTGTGCGGACTAATAAAGAGATACACGTTTGTCAGAACATAACATTTTATAGCCACTCATCAAGAAAGAGCCATTAAAAAATAAAATAAAATAAAAAAATCAGTGTTTATTTGCACACAAGCCATGACCCATTCTCTCGTCATTATTGCTTCATACATACCTAGCATTCAGGGCACTATTGGCTACAGTTTCTCTACATATTGTGTAGAGAGAGGTCATCCGTCACCCAACGTGAGCACAAAGTGGAGACACAACACCCACAGTCATAATATAATAAGAGCAATGACAAGGAGCATCTATAAATCATTGTCTGTACTGTGGACAGAGGAGTGGTAATTAAACCATCTATTACTCAGACAGAGCAAGCAGAAAAAAGTGCTGAACAACTTGACATGATAATTGGGTACTCGGCTCACTCCATTATCCAGAGAATATTCCACTGCAGCGTGTGGGCGGGTCTCGTCTGAGGGCACTTCAGCAGCTGTTGGGTTTTACGCTTAACGTGGTTTAAGTCAGGTCTTCTGGACAGGTTCATTTTTTGTTGAAACGTTTCGTCCTTCATCCAAAGGACTTCATCAGTTCGAGGAGTCACAACAAACTCAGTCCCATAAGTGGCTTACTCACATACTATTTAGGATTACTGAGCATGAACTTTGATGTTTTGAACCATTTTGGCTCAAAGGAGTTGACGGGGGAGAGGGCAGACTCCAGAAACTATCTCATCACTGTACATCTGGCTGGCCCACTATGTGAATAAGCCACTTATGGGATTGAGTTTGTTGGGGCTTGTCGGACTGATGAAGTCCTTTGGATGAAGGACGAAACGTTTCAACAAAAAGAGAAACCATCCAGAGGACCTGACTTAACTTTGTTGGATTTTTTTACCTGAATTACTGAGCATGAACTTTAAACATAGTTTAGTATATTATGGTTGTGTCTTAGGTTTGGTTTTATAGCTTTGGTTGTATTTAGTGTTTCCTTGTTCCCTGGTTTGCTCAAGTTTTAGCTACATCAGTTAGAAGTTAAAACTGGGATCAGGCGATGGCGTCAAATCAGATTTCAATCTATTGCTAAATGTCATGTGACCAGACTGACCACCATTATCAATACGTGTTCATAAAGATGGATTTATTTGCATTCAAACAGCAGCAGGATCAGTTATGGTGGTTGGACAGTGTCTGTTGCTGTTCACTGAGAAACAAACCAACAAACTGAAAATAAAAAAGTTTATCACTTTTTGTATGAGTCTATAAATAAAACCCACTATAATAATTACACTTCTACTGTATTGCTCATTTTCTTTGTCAGTACAAATAAAACCAGATTTTTGATTGTTATTTCTTAACCTTGTCTTTGTGTGTACGTACATGTTTTGTCCTTTTTTCTTTTTATATTTTCTGTGTTTGCAATACATCTGTTTGTTTTTTTAACTTCATTTTGTATGTTTCCTATGTGTTGCCTGTTGTTTGTTTGTTTGTACAGCACTTTGGTTGGCCTTGTCGCTGTTTTAAGTGCTCTATAAATAAAATGGTATGGTATGGTATGGCTTGAACAAGTCCGTGTAGAAGAACACAGCATTGTTTCTCAGCTCAGCTGGATCTGAGGTCAATTGTCCATTCAGGAATTTAAAGCAGAGTATAGGTTTCCTCTGAGTGATAGACCTCTCCAAGCTAAAGGAAGACATGGGTGCATCCATTCGTTGGATATTTTTAAAACGGGCTCTGACTAAAGCCCCTTTGGCTCTCTCATGTAACAAACAGTTCAGTTCAAGTTTTTTGGATTGAAGAGATGTCTGTGAGATTGATTTGGAGATAGAAACATTTTCCAGATGTTTTATCTTTTCTTCAAGTTTCTGCATAGTTCTCTTAATGTTAGTGGTGGTACCGGAAGAATATTGCTGGCAAAAGACCTTAAGCTGAGCATTTCCTATTTCCCACCATTGAATAAATGTGGGGACATCACATTTCTTTGACCTCCAGTGAATCCACATTGGCACATTTCTTTGATCTCCAGTGAACAACTTAAAGTTTTCACAGAAAACAGAATCGTGTAACAGTTTCACATAAAAATTACAAAAAGATTGTTGTTTCACTCTAGGTATGAGTAATTTCTATAGAAATTAAATGGTGACCTTAGAAACCAACAGGAAACATCTGACAATTAAAAACATGAGTGATGATGGAACCAGAAACATAAAACACTAACTTGTGCATCAGAAATTTAAACCCAGTTATACTGTCTTGCTTGAAGGGTTTTTCATTCTCCAAGCATCAACCAAGTCTGCTTTCTTCAGCATCTGAAACAGAAACAGTGATGACCGAAAGTGTGGTTCTTCTCCAGTCCTGTCTAACTTAAAATCAGTGCAGCAATTCCAATCATCTCCTAAAATAACAGTTTCCCCACAATCAATGCTTTTTAATTTATCATCCAGAGTTTTAAAAAGTCCCTCCCTTTCCAAGCCCTGGTTGGGAGCATAGACATTGATGAAATGAAAAATAAAATCCTCTCTCTGCACTTTCACCAATAAGAGTTTGCCCTCTACAATTTCAGTGTTTGAGATAATTGTTATACAGGTAGTCCTCGACTTACGAACGGGTTCCGTACCTACAGACCGTTCGTAACCCGATTTTGCCGTAAGTCGGAACTCATTACACGTGGCGCCGCACCCGTTCGTAAGTCCGGATTTTTTGCAGTAAGTCGAGGAAATACATGTAAAATGTATGCTAACGCTGTGCCACACACCCGTTCTTAAGTCAGAGTTGCCGTAAGTCGAGGGTGCCTTAAGTCGAGGACTACCTGTATATATATTGATAATTCCTTTTTAATTTTTTTACATTTTTTATTAATCCTAACCTGTGAGGACTAGCTTATTAAGGGCGATATGGTGGTGAAAAATCTATTAATTTAATCTTTTTAAATAATTCTTTCAATTATATATAAGTGATAGATGGGAGGCCTATGTTGTATATACAGTGAAGTAGGCTATTGTAAATTAAGTATACACCCAGTGCTCACTTGTCTAGCGGTGTCTGAGAATGAGTGGTGTACTTCGCCATTGCATCAGGTTACCATGGTAATGGTAAACAGACCACGGCAGTCTATAAAGATTAACAGGACGCAATAGAACTACTCAACACTCAGTTTGATCACCAGCTGCCACAGATGTTAACAGTTACTCACACCAACAAAGTTCATGCTCATTCATCCAAGTATCAAATCCAATAATTCTCAGTCAGGTAATCTGGAGAGGTTTCGTCCTCTATCCAGAGGGCTTCATCAGCACCACTTACCTGATGTTGGTATTCATGATATGGCTGATGAGCCTGTTTTGAGACGTATCCTACTTGCCGCTCTCCTGCCCACACTCCCATCCACGACAAATATCCTGTCATAAACTTGCACCTGTAGAATGGGCCCATCTGATGAGGAAAACTATGTTAAAAATGGAAGCTAACATTTTATACCCAAAATAAAAATACATGTAACCTCATATATTGAGCCAAGCACAGTCATCTCCAACTCTGCGTCTGAAATGTTCCTTTTGCGTTTCAGGTTGTACTGTGCACAGTGTGCACGCACTCTTCTGACCCTCATTTCCCAACTCTGTTGGATCCCCATCTGTTGCAGTGTAAAGAAAATCTCTGCGTGTGTCTTGCCTCTCTTAAACAACTCTTTGATTAATGCCAAGTGTGTTTCCAGCGAGGCCATGGTGTCGATATGCAGGTTAAACACACACGCACGCACACACGCACGCACGCACACACACACATACACACACATACACACACACACACGCACACGAAAACAAACTTCCAGGTGACACATTTGATAAAAAACAAAAACAAAATCAAATAAGTCCACAGGACAGTTTTCCAAAGTTTGATTTTTGATGTGAGGTTAAAGTAAAAAATGTAGAAAACAATGAGGCATTGTATTTGTTGAATCCCACATAAAAATTAATAATGAAATGACAAGTCGTTTTTTCATTTTTTGATTTTTGATAATCAGTGAAAAAACAATTGAACGAAAGGTACACTGACCCTAATGTCACATCTAAAAAAGCTAAGTCTTGTCCTCTGGACATTCAAAAAACAAAACACCCGGCGTGACTCACCCAGAACGATGCTTCGGTGGCGGCTTTCGCTATTGAAGTTTGGTGAGTGAAAAATGACTGAAAAAAAGTCCACCTCCCATTCCGCATGAAAGTGATATGTTTTTGCCTTCTTACTTGGTCCAGGTTTCTCACTCATGTTTTAGCAAGGGCTTAAAATCTGAGGTAATTCACTGATTGTTTTCGCTTGTATGTTTTGTTGCGCTTCCGTTCTTTTTAGCGAGTGGACCTAAAGCTCGTCATCTGATTGGTTACCCTGTATGTCAATCAAGTGACGGGATGTTTTGATAGGCTAAAGCTGAAAATTTAGTTGTCAACTGATTGGTTGCCCTGTATGTCAATCAAGTGACTGGATGTTTGATAGGCTGACAATTTTTTAATGTCACGCTGCGATCTACTAATAGTGCCTCCGCGATCGACTGGTAGATCGCGATCGACGTAATGAGCACCCCTGATGTAAAGTGGGTCCTAAGACCGAGCCTTGTGGTACACCATTATTGACAGTTAAATACCAGTAACTAGAAGAAGAACCATTGTGTTGAACAAACTGCTTTCGGCCTGAGAGCTAATTAGAAAACCAACCGATAGTGTGGTATGAGAAACCAATATCTGAGAGCTTCTGACACATGTTATATCTACAGTACCAAAAGCTTTAGACAGGTCTAAATAAAGTGCAGTACAATAATCCTTAGCATCCAAAATGTCAACATCATAAAAAACCTTCAACAAAATGGTCATTGTGCTGCGTTGTTTCCTGAATCCAGACTGATTGGAAGATAAGATGTTAAAAGAATCCGACGATGATACACAGATATAAAAACACTGACATTTGTATTTTTGAAGAGCCGTTGTGACTTTTAATTATCTTTGTTTTTCCAGCACGTATTAGTGGCTCAGTCACCAAACGACAAAACATTCCCACTCTCCTCTGGACATTTTTTTTTATTTACTTCTGCTTCTGTTAGAATTACATCACATCAGAGTTTATACTTTTACGCAAGTGTATTTCTGTCTGCAAACATTTCTATTTGCTTCTTCTTTTTTAAAACCAGAAAGTCCCGTTTTGGTTATCATCCAATAATACGAAGCAAAATGTCTTTCATTTGTTTGTTTTCTATGCTGTTCATGGCCACAGCTGTAACTGTAACCCATGAAAAGGTCAAAGCAGAGGAAACATGTTTTTACAGTTTTGGACAACGTGTAACCTGGAGCTAACCAAGCGTGTGCGTTTTTGGATCATTAAGACGCTGCAGTGCCTGGAAAAAAACTCAGAGGTGTGGCAAACTAAACACAAAGGACATTATCTACCGTTGTGCTGGTTGGCGTCCCCTTCACTCCAACAAATCAGCTTGATTAACTCAAAACTTCTAACTTAACTTCACGTTCTTGCTTCCTCCGCTGTCTGGCTCTAAATGTGGACCAAGAAACAAATAAAAACCTGGCAATCCTCGAAGGAATGCTTATCGCTCGACCATCTTATGATGATAAATGACAGAGTTGAAGTCGTTTTTGTGGGAGTTCCTGTTTCGCTGCTGTCCTGAGGTCAACTAGATGGCACCTGCCACACCTGTGAACAATCTCCTTAATGAGATGCCAAGAGTATAAAAGGCAACAGATGACTTCTCCTCGCCGCTGGAGCATTACCTGCCAATGGTAGCCGTAGCCATTTAGTATCCTCGTGACTTGAGAATGACTTACCTGTGTCTTTTGATATTTCCAGTGTACCTCCTGTGATTTACCTGCTCCTGGACCCCTCTGTGAAGCTCTGGAAACCTCCTTGTGGCCTCCTCAGCTGTCTTCCTCGCCTTCCAACCATACGCCCAATCCACTCTGGACAGCTCCTTGACTGCACAAGATTGTTGGAACCAGTGTTCCTCAAGCAACCAACCTCCTACCTGTAAGAACCAGAGACAATCTGCTTAATCCACCCCTGACGTATTTCATATCTGACCCTTCTCCTTGCTCCTCAGGGTTCCTGACGTTGCCTGTGCCATTAATCCTCGTTGTAAATAAACTCACTAAACTTTCCATTCTTTCTTGAAGTTCATTACTCTGTCCTTTCATTTGAGCGTTCAGTTCTTATAAGAGTTTTGATCAAACCACAAAAATAACAATCTCTTATGACAATAGGAGACAGATTGTGATACAAATGGCTCAGCTGCTACTACCGGTACATAAAATTTTAGCTCATTTTCTGTAAAACTGACAGTTATAGCCATTTTTGTTTTGACTAATGTTTGACAAGACACCAAAAGTTAACCAGAAGTTTCTTTAATTAAGTTTTATTCAAATTTATTCACCGGTTCATGTTAACAGACGCAATCAAACACAGGCAAAAACATTCTCACCCGCCTTCACCTCCTGGCAGCAGGCGATAAGAACAAACATTAACTTCAGCAGCAATGTTTCACTTCGGCTCATTGTGTGCCTTTAGCTTATTTGACCTAATAAATAAAACACTGCTGAAATGCCAATGAGGAACACATTGCCCGAGAACAAGGATAATGTTCTTCCATCCGCCGTTTTTTTTTTTTAATCTCTCAATGTGTTTTTCTTTTTTATTACTTCCAAACAGGAACATGTTGTTCTCCACAACACGAGCCGTGGATGAAGGTTTCTCTTGTTTTGGAGAACATCCAGTTTTGGGTCTAAGGGCTTCAGGGAGGGACTGATCCCGACGCCCTTTTACACGCCTGTATCAAACATTCAATCAATCAGGGACATAATAAAGTGCATTTTGCAGACCAAGTCTAAAAACGTGTCTGTTTGGATTACTTTGGACTATTGTGTTGCACATGCAAGGATTCTGGAGGTAAAACAACTCATTTGTCTTCTGGTCGAGAGAAATAAAAACAGTTTATATTTGTGACAAAGGTTTTTACTGACCTCATACAGCATGACTGAAGTTGACAACTCTAACATGGTATGAGAAAAGTAGTAAATAAATAAAGTGCCGCACTAAAGCGTTTCAAATCTTTTACTTGCATGTAATGGATCCAAGGGTAAAATATTTGGCCTAATTTGTGGCACAAATACGCAAATAGTACCGTCTTGAAGAACTCAGAAGGATAAGACCAAATAAATGTAAAATTTGGACCTCTTTTGAGTATAAATGTATGATGAATTTGTTAATTAAATTTTTCATTCATACAGCACATTTCAGTCCTAATTAAAAATATAACAATAAAGGCTTATAGAATTGTTTTGTTTGGATATTTGCCAACAAATTTTGACTGATAGTTGATGCAGACTTTTAATAATTAGGGCTCTTCGGTATTTCCATCCATCCATTATCTTTACCCACTTCTTCCTTTTCTGGTCGCGGGGGTCATACTATACCATACCATACCATACCATACCATACATACCATACCATACCATACCATACATACCATGCCATACATACCTTCTTCTTCTTTCGGCTTCTCCCTTCATTAGGGGTCACCACAGCGAACTAGTCGCACAAAGATTTGGCAATTGTTTTTACGCCAGATGCCCTTCCTGATACAACCACAGACCACTGAGCTACCACAGCCCTCTGTCTGGAGCAGAGAGCTGATATCTGGGGTGCCCGGGGGAGCAGATGGTGTGGGTTAAGGGCCTTGCTCAAGGGCCCAGAGTGGGGCAGATGAGGGTGGAGACAGGTGTGACTGCTTCACTTATCCCACCCACATTTTTGATGTTGTCGGTACGGGGGCTTGAACCGGCGATCTTCTGATCACAAGCTCACCTAGATAGATAGATAGATACTGTATAGATATGTATTATATGTATATATTATGCAGCCCCTTGGACTCGTTGGCAGGATGGCTCAGATCTCAGGGAATATCCTCAGGCACGGACCAGTGCTGTGTCCACTTAATTTGAACATTTCAGAATCTAAGTTAGACCAGCAAAGACTCAAGGCAGACACAATTCATTAAAGTTCTGCCTTGAAAACAAATGTTTATCTGAATCTGGGTCCCTTGGCTGGTCTTGCAGGCCACTTTCAATTCGCCTGGAGGCTCTGTAATCTGATGCTCTGCCCCCCTCCCCTCCCACTGAGCAAGTCCACAGACCAATCAGGGGGAACCAGCTGAATAAACATTGTGTAATTAATTTCAGGACTTTTGGATTCTCACTGGCGTTGTCCTTGGCAAACCTCAGCACCCACTGAGAATGTTTACAGCTCTCATCAGAGGGAACTGGCTGATTATTCCATTCTTATCAAAACTCCTACAGTGCCTCCGGGAGCGTCCTTGGACACACTCACCAGCCTTGTCCTCTTCCCCTCCCCTGCGGAATGTCTACGTCACCATGTGTTTATTATGTGGGGTGTGTTTTCAATTTCATGCCATCTCCCATTGACCATTGAGAGAGAGCATGTTAGGATTTTTTTGGGCCTCCAAATCCTGTATGTTGTCACTTTCACAATTTTTTTTCTGTCTAAACAGATCTCACTTATAAAAGAGTCTTTGAGGCTCAATGTGATTTATCTGTATAAATAAAGGTTTGAATGAATAATACAGTGTACATATTCAGCAGCAGCCATCTTGGATTTTGATGTGACAACCCAATTTTCAATGGTGACCTTTTGTATGCCTGGATGCAGCTACAAACCAAAATGGAAGTCAGTACTTAATTTATTTTTCAAGTTATCATGCTCACAACATTCACGGACGGATAAACGGATGGACAGACAGATGGAGGATATTTCTAATTTCCCCCTTTTGCTCTGTTATTGAGGACCAATCCATTCTATAGATGAAGCTTCAGAATAGAAATCCAGTTTTTTTCTTTTCAGAAACTTGCATTTATTATTTATAAGACAGCCTGAGCACAAACGTCCACAACGTTAACTCTCACAAACGAGATAACCTAAAGTCATGTCTGTTTACTGCATACCACGCACAGTAGATCCACTTAATATTTATCCATTCTGACTCGAAAACCTTTTTCCCATCTCTTGTGCTCTCACAGCTTTTTATCACAGTTTCCAGGTTCTAGAAACCCCATTTTTTCTAGTAAGTTCCCGTAACTGCTCATTAATGAGCACTACTGCCAACTGATAAATCTTCATTTGTAGCTATTTCCTTTTTCATTTCCATTCACGTTTCAAAGCAGCTATTTGTGCTGATGACCCGGTGTCATCTTATGTTGAGTTACTGCAGAGAAATGCTTTTAAAAGCCTCGAACATTGACAGCAGCACTGTGGCTTCAGCTTATAACCACTGCCAAACAGCAATGTTTTATTATTTATCATGCTCATCAACTGAGCATTTGATAAGTACTGAGTTTAGCGTGAATATTAATTCTTCGATGCTATTAACAAAGTCACATAGAACAGTTATGAAGTACTCTAATTGCACACAAAGTTTTTTGAGTTACTTAAACAATTCTATGTATTCATATTTACATAGTATGATTATATAATAGGCACCACTGTTGAATCTGTCTACATTACTATCCTGATGCATGCTCAATAATCCAGGTAGAAAAATCTAACAAAGTAAAGTCAGGTCCTCTGGATGGATTAAAAATAAAAAATAAAAAAAAGAAAGAAAGAAAGAAAGAAAAACTTGTTGAAACGTTTCAAGCAGGACTCCAGCCAGCCATCAGGTGAAAAGGATGAACCCAGACCCAGACCAGTGGTCCTTCCATATGTTGCGGGAGTTTCAGAGAAACTGAGACGTTTATTTTCTAAACACAACGTCCCAGTGGCTTTTAAACCC
>JAVCKU010000128.1:15347301-15368855 GCA_032273985.1 Hypsolebias coamazonicus | reverse complement strand
TTATATTTCATATGGTTTTGTAAATAGTTTTTTTCTATGTATTTTTTAAATTGAAATGAATAAATACATTAAATAAAAAATAAAATAATTAAATGTGCAGGGGTTCAAATTTCATGAAGGTTATTGTTTTAATTTTATTTTTTAAATTAAGTTGATTTTGTTTTAGCCCAGATGTTTGTTCGTCATCAGCAATGAGCTCCAGGTGTAAAAGAATGCGTTCATTATTCAGATTAACAAAATATTACATCGCTGGTGGTGTAAAATGATCGTGTTTTTGACACAAAGCATCATATGTGCAGAGCGAAGGTGCACGTTCATGGCCAACGGGGTGAGGGGGGTATGTTATAATTATAGTGTATCTGTAACCGTCTGGTGTTCAGCCGAGTTGGACTGAACCAACTCAAAGCTGGGGGGTGTTGAACGCAGCAGGTATTTTTGATCTGTTTTTCTAGCTAACAGATTTATAAATCTGTAAATGCTACCTTATAATTGTTAGATTAAAAAAAAGAAGAAGAATACGTTTAGACTCCTGTTCTGAAAATGGAGGAGTTATGTGCTCCCGTAAGTATAATGGCAACATTTATTGCATGTAAAAGTTTTGGAATGGTATCTTATTGCATAAAATTATATTTTAATCTCTAAATGAATTAAGAGCAGAGGTGTGGGGCTAATTCCAGGTAATGATGTTTGTCCCAAAGGAGCATGCAGGAAGTGGTTGTCTAAGATCTCCATCCTCATGATGACATCACAGGTGTTCCCTCTGCGTGCAGGTTAACACCAGGTGTGGCCAGGATTATGTGCTCAGTACTGGACCTAAACTTAAACCTGCCGCAGGACTCCTAGAACCACAACCACCTCCTCGTTCAGTCATGTTCTCCCTCGGCTCCATAATAATCCTCATCAGATCTCCCACCCATTCATCCATGATTTAATGAAGTGTGTGTGTGCTGGCAGGTGTGTGTTACTGCCCCACACACCTTGACATTTCCCCTTCTTCTTCAGCTTCCATTCATCTCATTTCACCGTTTCCTTCTTCCTAACGCCACACTTAAGTCATTATGATCAGCTGAGAGCTTGTGTGCCACAAAGAAATATAATAAAAAACCTTTATTTGGCTAACAGTAGTGCACATGATGCACATTTGAGTTACCATGGTTACAAGTTTCACACCTGTAAACAGCGTTCACACCACAAAGAGTGTGAACAAACGTTTCGTAACAATCTGACTGCAGAAACTTCCGTAAGTTTGTTCTCCAGTGTGTGCTGCTTTAAAAGGAACTGGTTCCTTTAGAACGGTCCAGGTGGTTCCTGCAGTCCGTTAATCAGGGTCCAGGTTCTTGAACCTCGCATCCGACCCGATCACATGGATCCTTCTTCTTTCTGCATGAGGTTTGGATGTTCTCCCTCTGTTTTAGTGGGTTTCAGTCTAAAATCATGAATGTTATGTCAACTGATAAGAAAATTGCCCCTTCGTCTGAGTGGATCCAGGTGCCCAGTGGAGCAGCTCCTCGGGAGCTGCATGGAGAGGCTGGTAAATATTTGTGGTGGGAATCTTTCAGCAGTTATTAAGGCACCTCAACCCACCTCAAAAACAACAAGGAGGTAAATGTGTCATCAGACAGATGGAAAAGAGGAAAGTCAAGAATTTAGGACTGAAGGTGGCGATGCTAAATGTAAGGGCAATGACAGGCAAAGGTAGAGAGCTGGCTGACATGATGCTGAGAAGGAAGGTAGATGTTTTATGTGTCCAAGAGACAAAGTAGAAGGGCAGCAAGGCCTGCTGCATTCATCAAGGAAGGGAAGGGGCAGCTTTTTTACCATGATGTGGACAGGACGAGACTTGGAGTGTGGGTCATGAAGGAGGAAGGACAAGGATGCACAAGATTTGGAATGAGATCATCAGAGAAACAACACAGGTAGAACAATCAAGTTAGAGAGGCCAGGCTAAGATGGTTTGGACATGCCCTGAGGAGGGACAGTGGTATATTGGTAGAAGGATGTTAGAAATGCAGCTGCCAGGAAAAAAGACAAAGAGGAGATCTGTGGATGCAGTTAGAGAGGACATGGAGGTAGTTGGAGTGAGGACAGCGCTGGAGGTGGAGGACTCACTGTGGAGACCCCTGAAGAAGGAACAGCCAAAAGAAGAAGATGCATTTCAATGCAAAATTGTGAGATTAAAAAAATGTTCTGTTTGTGTTAAGCCTGTTCTTAAAATAAACGATATTTACTCAAACATAGTTTAACGTTTTTTTTTTAAAATAAATATAAAGTGCACTTCCACCACGTTGAACAGCAAATTTTCCCTTTAAGTTTTTTCCATGTTTTATGAAATAAATACATGTTTTTCAACTCAAAATATATTTTAACATGGTGTAATAATATAATTTTAATTGATAAATGAGAATTTTTTTTTAAAAATCTAACAAAATTACAACAGTAATGGAAGAATGGGAGCAGAATATGATGGAATATTTCTAATACTGGTCATTTAGACAATATTTACATCAAACATTCAAATTTAATTAACTTCTCACCACTTCTTCAGTATCTCGACCGTCTTGTGAGCACACCATAACCTGTGCACGCCATACAGGGCATTAATATTATATAATAAATAGTTTCTGACATTTTTTAAATCGAAGCATTTGTGAAAACCTGAAACGATCTGCAGTCCTACAGGACTCAGCTGTGATGTTGGGATGTCCTCAAACAAAAGACTTTTACACAAACATCAAAACGACCAGACAGGAAACACTACTGAAAATGGTTAAGCTTTAATTGTGAAAGGGAAAGGAAGTGGAGTAGTTGGGAGTCTGTGGAGCAGACTGAATATTGGATGAGATGAACAGCTTGTATGCAGGTTTTGGTGGAGACAGGTCAGGATTCCAGGACTGGAGATCGAGGCTGGAAGTTCCAGGATTTTCCAGGTGAGTGAATAGTTGTTTCCAGGTAACAGGTAGACACTAGGAGTGAGATCCAGGAATTACCAGGAGCATATGAGAGATCTCACTGAAGCTACAGCCACCATCAGCTGGCCACCCTAAAGGTTACACCTTTAGTCTCTTCTTGACACATCTGCTGCTAACAGGACCACGCTGCTAACAGGACCACACTGCTAACAGATCCACTCTGCTAACTTGACCATGCTTCTAACAGGATCATGCTGCTGACTGGATCATGCTGCAAACAGGTCCACAGTGCTAACAGGACCACACTGCTAACAGGATCATGCTACTGACTGGATCATGCTGCAAACAGGTCCACAGTGCTAACAGGACCACACTGCTAACAGGACCAAACAGCTAACAGGATCAAACTGCTAACATAACCATACTTCTAACAGTATCATGCTACTGACTGGATCATGCTGTAAACAGGTTCACAGTGCTAAGAGGTCCACACTGCTAACAGGACCAAATGGCTAACAGGACCACATTGCTAACATGGCCATGTTTCTAACAGGACCACATTGCTAACAGAATCACACTGCTATCATAACCATACTTCTAACAGTATCATGCTACTGACTAGATCATGCTGTACACAGGTTCACAGTGATAACAGGACCAAATGGCTAACAGGACCACATTGCTAACATGACCATGCTTCTAACGGGATCATGCTGCAAACAGGACCACACTGCTAACATGAACATGCTTCTAACAGGATTGTGCTACTGACTGGATCATGCTGTAAACAGGTTCACAGTGCTAACAGGACCACACTGCTAACAGGACCAAACGGCTAACAGGACCACATTGCTAAAAGGACCACATTGCTAATTCTAACAGGATCATGCTACTGATTGGATCATGCTGTAAACAGGTCCACAGTGCTAACAGGTCCATAGTGCTAACAGGTCCATAGTGCTAACAAGACCACATTGCTAACAGGATCACTTCAAACAAAACCATGGAGTAACAGTACCCTGATGCATGCTCAATGGAGTAACAGTGTTTTTATAACTTTTTTATTTTGCTTTTTATTCTTGTCTGTATCTCATCTGCATTCTTTGTTTAAAACAGGTCACATGAAAATGACTCAGTGAGACTAACCTGTACTATATATAAAGGTTGAATAATTGCATTTTAAAAAATGTGAAAAAACTTGTCCTGTGGTCCAATCCAGATTCCTGAGGCCTCAGTCCTTCTTTTTTTAATAGTTTCGCTGTTTAGACACGCCTGGTTTGAATGACTGAGTGATTAACAGACTTGGGCAAAGCTTGAGACTGGCTGAAGAGCACGGAGACAATTAAAACCTGCAGGACAGTGGCCCTCAAGACCAGGATTGAACATCCAATGTTCTCATTCTGCTTTCATTTAATGTAAATGCTCAACATGATGATTTGAAGTCTGGCACCGCTGATGCAGGACTGTCCACCTTTCCTCGCAGCAGCAGATCATCTCTCAGGCGGTGAGATGTGTTTTTGTGAAGCTTCAGTGTTGCACATCATCAGTACAAAACAAGTTCTGCAGCCCGGAGGAACCTCTTCCTCTGCTGCTGATCAGCAACAAGTTCAGACAACCCCCCTCCTGGAGCCAAAGCCCCTCATTCCTGGTCTGCAGTTCCAGTCTCAGCCTGAGGCGGACGAGTCAAGTCCTCTCTGTCCAACTCGCCCCTCTGGTTCGTCCTGATCCTCAACCAGTCCTGCAGGTTTCACCACCAGAACATATGATCCCTAAAGGAGGAGACGTGGGAAAAGCGACGCCTGCTCCACCGGCAAACACAGACCTGAACGCTGGTTTCTGAACAACCCGTTCCTCAAAGAAAAACCTCCACAGAGACCAGGGTGTGATGAAAACAAGCAGAAAAAATGTGTGGAAGTTGGGTCAGCATCTTTTTCTGAAAGAACGGACTCCTGAAAACTGAATAAAATCCAACAAATGACTGAACTGCAACGAGAAGTTGTCAGAAATATCTTAGTTTCTGCCAATATGGCAACCCCTGATTGATTTATGTGTAAGAATTGTTAATGATGCGGCTCAAGAGTCTTCCTGGAGACAAACGTTGCTTCAGTGTTTAGTCATGTCCACCTCTGACATTTTCACTTTAAAATTTAAATTAATTAAATAAAAATGTTAGATGTTCTGGACTCTGACTGGACCGTTCTTTTCTTTCTGACCCGTTCTGTTGTAGACCAGATGCTGTGTTGAGATCATGGTCTCCTATGACTCCAGAACCCTTTGGTCTCCAGAAGAGTTCTGGTCCACTCAGTGACTGAAAGGAGCACAAACCATCAGCCCTCCACCTCCATGCTGACATCTGGTAGGAGCTGTTTGCTGCAGTGCATTCTGGGTAAACACCTGTCCTTTGGTCTGTTTTTGTCCCGGAAGTCTTGTGGTTCCTTCAGAGGAAATTTTCCAAACATACCGTAAGTGGTGCTGCCATGTTGTTTTTAGAGAGAATATGCAATGACCTTTGACCTGCTGACTGAGGCCTGTAGAGTCTGACGGAGCTCAGTGCACGGTCTGACCTTCAGGGTGAATCTGTGAAGATTGTCAGTTGTCCTAAATGTTTCTCACTTCTGAATATTTTTTTCTCTATGTAGAACAATGGACTCCAGGTGACCTTTGACCATTCCCTGATTGCTGGGCATCACCAGCTGATTCTCTGAAGTCATTGCTGCTTTCCTTCCACCTTGGCGTTGTGTTAACACGCTCTTGGATGCTCCGGAGCAGCAGAACCTCCTGATGCTGATTCTGAACCTCTTTTATCCCTTCATCCTGGTTTTGTCCACTCTAATCGTCTTGTCTCGTCACTGTTTGTGCTGTTAATCTGCAGGTGTTTATCATCAATATTAGCTTTTCCACACTGAAGAAGAACCCACGCCCCTCAGCAGAACCTGACCCGTGTGACCTCATGCCTCCAGCTCTGTGCGATGAAGCTGATTTACGGTCTTTCTGCAGCAGAATTAAAAATAATCCTCCATCACTGTGAGCTGCTCCCAGTTTCCCAGCAGTAAAGTGTCGCTCTGATCTTCACACAACAAACACCAGAGCTGATGCAGAAACCCAACACGGCCCTGTGTGTGTGTGGGAGCCGGCAGGATCACATGACCGGACCGGCGGGGGGAGGAAGAGGAGCGGAGGGGGAGTGTGAGAAAGAAGGAAGAGAGGGCGAGAGACACCAACAGAGGCAGTGGGAAACGGAGGAGAGGGAGGCCTGGGAACAGACAGCAGGAGAGTCCCTCTGTCATAAATATCCCAGAACCGACTCTTCACCAAACAAAGTGTCTTTCTGCTGCAGCCCGACGGGAGAAAACAACTTTAATCTGCGCTAATCTGTCACAAGTGTTCAGATTATACACAACATTAAAACCAACCTGCTCAGTCTGCTGAGAAGCAGCTCATGAAAAGGTTCAGACCCAGACGTTCCCAGCATCTGGGTCAGAACCTCCCACCTGATAAATGGGGGAAATAGGGAGGGGGTCAAAGGTCATGAAAGAACGGCAAAAAGTTCTGATCCGTGAGCTCGGGTTTGTTTGTTCTGACATTTAGGAAAATCAAAGTTTACTACAGAAACAAGAATTTTAAAAGAGGGGAGCGCTGCATGACTGCTGAAGAAGAAACAGATTTGTTGAAGGTAAAAGTAGCTAAACGCTAGCTAGAACCTAAGGTTGCAAAACCTTAGCTTGGAGCTACAAGTAGCAGAACACTAGCCATAAGCCAAAAGTAGCAAAACGCTAACCAAAATGAGACAAACAAAAACTAGAAGCTACAAATAGCAATGCTAACTATAATCAGCAAAAGATCTGCATTGGCTAAGAGCTACAACTTACAAAAAGCCAAATGTAGCAAAATGCTAATCAAAAGGAGCAAAAATATCTAGAAGATACAAGTAGCAGGACACTAGCTAAAATCGGCAAATGACCAGCTAAAAACCTAAAAGTACCAATAGACTGGATAGATGCTAAAAGTAGCAAAAGGTAATCTTAAGAGTAATAAAATCACAGCTAAAAGCAAAAATACATATGATAGAAGCTACAGGGTTAAAAAAAGTTAGCTCTGACTTAAATGTAGCAAAACATAAGCTAGGAGCTACAAGTAGCTATTAAGACACTAGTCGTAAGCCAAAAGTAGCAAAAAGCTAATTAAAAGTAGCAAACCGTTAGCTAAATATAGCAAAAGTCCAGCTAAAAGTAGCAAAATGTGAGCTAAAACTAAAAGAAGTGATAGACTGGTAGAAGCTAAAAGTGGCTATGGCTAGATAAAAGCAACATCACATTAGCGAGAAGCTAGAGTAGCTAAAGTCATTCATTCAACCTTTATTTAGGCAGGTTAATCCCACTGAGCCTCGAGGACTCATTTACAAGAGAGACCTGGTTTCAACAAAGAATGATGACAACAGCGACAATACAATTTCCTTTAACAATCAACAATAGACAATCATAAGAGGCATACAGATTTATTTTTTTAAACAAAAGTTTTTAATCTATGCATGAATAATTTACATATAGTGCTAATGTGTGAATGCATTTCATTAGGTCTAACATCAGCTTCCAGTAAAACAGCTCTATGACATAATGCCCTCGTACATTCACTGAGTGTGTGGCTGTGGAGCTGGACCGGGAGATTCTGGCTCTGATTTGCAAACAGATGATATCTGAACCTTCCTTCAGTTGAGCTCCAGCACTCACACCCAGCCAGACCTCAGCAGCGCTGGCTGATGGACCATCCCATGGGAACACGAGTGGCTGCCCAAGCATGGCAAGCAAGAGGGACAGAACAAGGAGGTAAAAAAAAAAAAAAAAAACATCAGCTGAACAAGAGGGGGGATGAGGACAGGAGAACAGAAGAATCAGATGAGTAAAGAGTGAGACAGTAGTGTAGAGTGAGGGGCCCCACTTGTAAGACAAGATACGGTTTGTACCTTTCAGCTCCATGGAAACACAAAAAAACAGAAGATATCAGGTACAAAAAATAGTATTGTCAATGAATCAAAATTAGAAATGTGATGCATTTATTGTGCAGCAAGTTGCATTTGAAATGCAAATTTAATTGCAAGTCTTTTTATTTATTTATTTATTTTTTTTCTGTTCCATACTTTCAAACAAATGTACAGTATTAATAAACTTTCCTGCTTGGACTGATTCAAATAACATTTAGCTTTTAAATGTATGCCATAATAGAATGTTTATGATTTTAAATAGATTTATGCAATGAACATCTTTTTTGATTCGATTTTGTTTTAAAAAAATAATATATTTTGATTTAACTGCATTATCTGACATCTGATACCATCCACCTGGTCAACCAAATATTTAATGCATTTTATAAAGCTGAGCTGTTAATTGAATTCCACCTGGCAATGAGTTGAATGAGGTGACGGGGGAGGATGCAGGACAAGTGCTGTGAAATCCAGTGGCTTAGTAAGGATATCAGCTAGGAATGCTTGGCAGTGGCTTTAGTCCAGGAGATGTTTACCTTCCATCTCCAGCAGAGCTACTCCACCATATCCACGAGGGAGACTGGGCACAGAGAGAATGTCCCGGCTTGAATTGCTGATGCATTGGCACAGATTTTCCACAGTAAGGTGGGAGAGATAGCACTCGGCTGCCATCATGCTGGCTTAAGCTCTGCTTTCTGGTTTTCCCCCAAAGAGTAAAGCTGCTGCAGAACTCAGCCGCTTGAATATTGACAAAGACCAGAAAGAGAGCGCAAATTACCCCAATTTTACAGTAAATGCACAGGGTAATTGATTTTAGGGTTCTTTAATCCATGTTTTAGGGCAGTTTATGTTCTTAGTCCAACCTAAAGTTATCAAACCTACTTAACCTATGAGCCCTCTATATCCCCAGGTCATTCTGAAAAGGTCCTCTGATTGTGCCTTGAATCAGAACTAAAAGCCATGGTGAGGAACTTATGCCCTCACATGTAAAAAAAAAAGCCTTCCCGAGGACAGCAAGTTTTATGCTAATTTTATCTGTTACTTGTTTTGCACTTTTGTTGAACTCTCAATTTATTTTTAATTGCTTCTCATTTATCTTAATTGCTCATATTACTCATTCTTGAGACCTTTTAATTTATTGTTAGTGAATCAGTAAGAAGTTTTATTTTATCCTCCAATTAGGGATGCACAATATTGGATTTTTGGCTAACATCCGATATGTTAAAACTTATTCGGCCGATAACCGATGCCGATACCGATATTTTATATACGTTCCTTTGTCTGATCATAGCCTTCTTATTTAGGCTTATTTGCTACACAAATTGTACAACAGCGGTAAGAGCTGGTGACATTTATTCAGTAACAGCCATATGATATTCATAGCACTTCAACTTGTATTAAATGAAAAGTGTTAAATGTTATTTATTAGCATTAGTCACCTGTGATGCTGTCTCACTTGTGGAGGCTTGTTCCAGGTTCCTAGCTGCAGTGTGAGATCCTCTGCACTCCTGTACATGAAGGACAGACTTTTTAAGTTAAAAGTTTTTGTCTATCCATTGTGCTGTAAGACTAATCATGCTGACAGGGCTAACACGACGTCTAAATGTCTGTGGTAAAACTCACCCAACAAGTCGTGCTATCGGCTATTAGCTTCTCAAGGATGTCGGAAATGACGGCTGGTAACTCGGGTAAGGCTACATTGAAAAAATATCTCAGACTGGGAACGATGTAGCGAGACTCATTGTAGTCCATAAATCTTCAGAATCCGACAACTTAACCAACGAAAAATAAAACTTCAACACCGCCGACATTTTGAAGTTTCCTCTCTGCCGTGGGATCAGGTAGGTGCACGTGACGTCACCACATTGTGCTGGCGCTGCAGGCATCTGTGTCACCGGGTTGTCATACAAAAGCAACGTCTTTTATATTGGTGAATTATTTTAATGGAATGGTCGTTGTCCGATATTGAACTTTAACGCCAGTATCAGCCAATACCAATACCATGTCTATAATATCATGCATTCCTAAATAAAACTTGGTCGTTTAAAAAAAATAACCATTTTCGAAAACTAAAGGTCTTTAGGGAGCTAATAGATTTTCAAAATGTAATTTAAGTCTGATATTTGCATTTTAGGCAGATATATCCTTAAAAGATTCACCAGTTTATGATGAACAGAAATATTAATTAGCGGTGCAAGGTGATCGAGTATTCCCCTCTGGAACAGTTGTAGGTACAACTGCTGTATTTTTCAGTCATATTTGACAATAGCATAATGTATCTCCATAACTTCTTTAATGGCTTTGGGTTTTGGTGTGGCACCCCAAGATTATCGGTGGCCCTTATCTAGCCACCCCTTTAAAATTTTATGGAGGCACCCCTGCTTGGAAGTGAAGCCAGAATGTTACGTTACCTTTCTTCATGCACGACTCTTGTTCCAAAACTAAACCATGACAGCTCTCCTAAACCAGATCCTAAAGCTTCAGATCCCAACATCTTAAGATGGTGCACGTTGTGTCGTGTTATTCTACATTGTTGATGCATTTTACTCACAGGCAAACATCAGACGATCAAGATTTTTAAAAATGGTTGTCAAAGCAAAGACTTTTTAAAATATTGTTTTAAACGTCTAAGAATCTAAACTAAACTGCCTAAATCTAACAAAGTTAAGTCAGGTCCTCTGGACGGATTCTTCATGTTGAAACAGTTCATCTTTTATCCAAAGGGCTTCTTCAGTCTGAGGAGCTGCAACAAACTCAGTCTTATAAACAGCACCTTCTCTTATTGGATCAACCAGTTTGTTGTGATGTCCAGAACTAACTGTTCACATGTAAAAGGACCATCAGCCTAATGACTGATTGTTAATGCCCTGATGGTCGCTTGTTATTCACAGAGGACTGGGTGATACTGCTTAATTAGCTGCTTAACTAGCTAAACATTTTCTTTGTGTGGTTCACTTTATCCTGATCCTGTCACCAATAAAATTCAATCAACTACAGAAAAGGTTTAGAAGTAAGATTTTTTTTATTCATAAATTTGTTCATTTTAAAATAAAATACAAAAAATCCCATAAATGATAACATACAAAATATAAAAATGAAAGGTAGCAGAAAGAAGAAAAAAATTTATTATATCTGCCCCTTTTTTCAAGCAATTCGTTCAAACAAAAATAAAAAGATAAAGTGAACAACGTCAAAGAAAAAACATCTAATTTCAATTTTTTCGAGACAATTTTGAGCCGTTTTTCACGTTTTTATTTGGTATTTAAGGTCAACATTATCGCCATCTACTGGTGGAGCATGGGTATTTCAGCATTAAAGAATTACTAATATGAGGCCTTTCTGTCTGAATAAAAACATATTTATATAATTTTCCAATCTAGGGAAAAAAAATAAGCTACCAGTAGTGTAGTTGGACCTGAGTTTACACAAGTACTATTTGTATTTCCGGTAGATGTCTTTCTGAATGTGTGTCAGGGATTGATTAAACTCCATAAGCGAAGCTCTCAAAAGCTTTTCACATGGAAGAGTATCTTGTCCATTCGCCCTGTTGTTGCTGTCAGCTTGCCTCTAATGTCTGATCATCTGTCCCGTCTTGAGGAACTCTGTTTTTTCCTTGTTCATGGTTTTCTGTTTTCGTTGACCTAATACAAATATTTGTGCTTGCAGGAAGCCCCCGTGCTTCAGCCTCGGCTCTGCCCTTCCCGTCTCCCTCCATCATCCAGCAGTCTAGCCCCTACTTCACCCACCCAACCATCCGCTACCACCACCACCCTGGACAGGATCCCCTGAAGGAATTTGTGCAGTTTGTCTGCGCAGATGGCTCAGGGCAAGCCGGCGGACAGGTAAGATTCTCCAGCTAGAATTAGGAGACTGCCACCTCAAAAGTTCCCTTAGTCATAAAAACAACATGCAGAAAAACTTATTAGTAATAAAGTTGGATGTTTGAAGCCTATCAAACCAATTCCAAAACTTTAAATTGGAAGTAGAAAACAAAGATCACTGAAGGCACCAATAATGAGAACCCACTGACTGACTTTTCATGGTGACTTCTGAGATATTTGGAGGACAATCTGAGATTTCATCATGATGAAAGAATTCTGGTGAAAGAAAAAAGAAAGTCCACCTTTTTCAGTTATACTGTAGATTACGTATCAAGAAATATTACAAGTGGTTTGGTTTCTACCAGGTTCTAAAGTCTTTCACATCTAAGTTAAAGAGTACAAAAGCACTCAACAGATTCCACCTTACCGTTACTTATTTAACAAAACAGACACATTTGAACATGTGTGTGCGTGAAACTAAAGGGCCCTGCATACTCCATCCAAACCTGCAAAAATCACATCATTCTGTTCTCAGAGCAGCTTCTCATGCCCCTTCTCAACACAAGGATGAACTTTTCCTCACAGGAGTATGAGCCAAGTATTGTGTGCTTGGTCAGGAGTTTGTGGACGTGATCGTCAAAGTGCTCGGACGTTCATCTGTACGACTCTTCAAACACACTAAATTAGTGAAATGAACAAAAACTCCTGGATGGAGATCATGCAGACGTTGTGCACGGAGGAGTCTGCTGAAAGTGTGGTGCTCTCTTCATGATAGATTTGTGGCCAAACTTCTGATGCAGGGACGAGTGGAGACTCTGGCAGGAAGAAACCTGCATGGTGACGGTCACTGCAGCAGGAGGGGGTTCCTAAGAGTTCTGTTTCGTGGACTATGAAAGGTGTGTGTGGAAACGAACGTCCCACAGTCATGTTTGGCAAGTCGACGGTTCAGTTTTGGATGGAGTATGCCCCGGCCCTTTAGTCCACCTCATGACTCTGCAGCTTGCAGAATCTCCTTTAGCAGCAGTAGTTGTTCTGTCTGACTTTGTCTCTTCCATCCTTATGGAGGCATTTTGGGCCCTTTGCCTCGACGATGGCTTCAGTTCTTTTAGGTTGGCTGACATTTATTTCCGCACATCTTTCTGAAGGTCCCACCACAACACTGCAGCAGGTTGAGGTCTTGACTCAGGCTCGTTGCAACACATTCTTTTGTTGTTCAGTCATTCTGTTGTAGATTAGCTGCAGTGTTTGTGATCATTGTTCTGTTACGTTATGACCCAGTTTGCTTCAAGCTCCAGCTGTTGGACAGATGGTCTTGCATTTATTATTAGAGTTCTTTGGTCTACAGAGGAGCTCGTGGCCAACTCAATGATTACCCCACGTCCTGGGACTACAGAACAAAATCATCACCCTTCCACCACCGTGCCTACCATTGGTTTTGTGTGTTTTTGGAACTGTACTAGAGCCCGACTAATATGGAAAGTGTGTTTGTCACTGATATTGGGAGGGGAAGGCTAATGCCAAAATAATAGCTGAAATTTTTTAGCTTTGTCCACCCCCAAGAATCTCAGAAAACAGTGAGTGGATCGGGGCTTGTTTACTTAGCACAGCTGTTAGCCACCATGAAATTAATCTATTCAGATCCATGCTGTACGTAGTTCCACACCAGGTTTAAAAGTGGTGCACTGGTTATAAAAACAGTCTTCTTAACCTGCGTTCACATTTTCTATCCTCCACTATTCACCATAAAGTTATCAAGTGTGTTATATAAACGTAAATTAACAAAAACACCCTTCCCACTTCATTATTTAAACAGTCAGTCACATATGGTAAAGGCCTAATAAATTGAATTGAATTAATTAGCATTGACTGCAGCAGCATTTTTTTTTCTTCGCAGAGAAGTAAAGATTTCAGACAATGCATTTCATTGAGGACGACAGCAATAACTACTAACACTGATATATATTACCTCAAAGTTAGATTTATTGTTCTGGCTAAAGTTTTACAAACAATAGCCTATGCTAGGTTATCTAAACATTAGCTTGCTAACTTGAAAGGCATGTAGCTAATAATGACAAACAGGTTGGAGGGTTGAAGATAATTTATTATTGTTGATTTGTTTTACAGATCAGTTAAAATAAACTTACCATGCTCTTTTGGGCAAAATATGCTACTCGTTATTGCTCCCTGCTTCGTCTACTGAATGTGAGTGAAACTTAAGTGAGCTGCAATGACTTGAAAGTAGTCTTCATGCGCCCTCTGCTGGTTACATTGTACAGTTACGGCTGGTTCCAGCATTTTAGGAGTGAAAATTGTTAGTGCTTATATTGGTGCATAATGGGATATCGGTCGGGCTCTATGCTTTCAGTCAGAGGTTAAAATATTTGGAAATAATCAATCTTTGCAGCTGAAAACTAGAGAATAATACAATATTTGAGTTGATAGTACTTTAGAAATAAAATAAGTAGAGCTACCTGCACCCAATGAAGCTTGTCAGCAGCTGACTATTATCTTTTGATTTGAGACAATATACTGTGGCATTAGGGATGAGTGTAAAGTTTAGCATTCATTCTGTTTGTCTGCCTGCAGGTTCTTGTGATTGAAAGCAAGAATGAGGATGGCACGTGGCCCAGACAAGCTTCCCATCCCAAGTAATTGAACTCCTTTTTTCATAAAATCCTCAAAAAATGTTTTGTATCCCATTACAGACTTATTTGCCAACCAAAATTTAAGATAATTTGTAGGAACATGCTTTTCTGAGAGATGCTTGTTTTTACTCATCAGATCCAGTGCAACCCCATCTCGAAATTTCACCACCTCCCCAAAGCTTTCCTCAAACTCATCAGTCAGTATGTCCTCAACAGTAACCAATGGAGACAACAGCTGTAGCACTGGATACACGCTGAACAACAGCACCTCCTCCAGCAACAGGTAAGTACCTGTAATCTTTTCTCTTGAGTCCACTGGTATTTTTTTATCTTATAGTCATTGTCTTGGATATAATTTGTGTTAGACCAAATTGCAATTAGTGTTTGTTTGTTTGCATAAGTGTCAGCATAAAACCAGCTTCATATCTTACATAAATCAGTTACTGAAGAGCTGTTTTGTGAGACTACATGAAAATGTTTGTTTAAAAGCATTTTAGATTATTTTTTTTTCTACAATAGACACGTTTAAGTTTTATTTTAAAAAGCCAAGTTTTGTTAGATTAGGTAATATTTTATACATCGATTGTCAACAACAACAGATTTCTTTTGCATCATTTGAATTTGAACTTTTTTAACTGACATGTTTAGGATTGATTTTGCTAGCAACTCTAAAACGATCAGACAGTGTGAAGATATATTTTGAGATTGATTTTCCCAACAAAACTGAAAACTGAGTATGCAGAAGAAGAACTGGATAGAAAACATAGTGAAAAAATAACAAGGAATTAAACCAGAACAGCAGCTGCAACAGCATCTGAATTCAGTAAGTGTGCACTCCAATCAAAAGCTCTCAAACGGTTAAGTCAGGATGTTTCAACAAGTTATTTTTATTTTTTTTTGAATCCGTAACCCTTTTAGATTTTTCTATCTATTGGAGTATCCAGTCAAATAACTTTTCTCTTAGCTCCCTCTGCATTGTTTGACTCTTGTAGTAGTCTCTTAGGGAATATACCATAATTGCTTTTTTTTGCACAACTATATACTTTTGACTTGTTTCAGCTTTAAAGAAAATATGCTGTATTTGATAGATTTTGCAGATGTCACAGAGTACAAATTCACTTAGATAAGCAAAACAGTTATGGAGTTGTTTGCATTCACAAACATGGGAAGCTCTGTTTGTATATTAAGTAAGAACAGGAATGCAGTGTTGAAAACCTTATTTGTTTATGGCAGAAAATAAACCTATGTATGATAACTATTAAATAAGATAAATATTGTTTTTGTTTTTAGCACTCTTCACATGTAAAAATGACTAGTTGCTTCACAATAAAATACATAAATATTAAAAAGGTTTTTTGTTTGTGATTTTGTTTAATTTCAAATTTAGCCTAAAGTGTACCTTTCATCCTAGCATATGTTTTAAGGTACCATCATAAAAAAATGTTTTCTCATCAGATTTGGGAGCTACAACTCTTACAGCTCCTCCTACAACTACAGAGAGTCACAATCACAACCTGGTTTATGCGGTCTCAGTAATTTAGGCAATACATGCTTCATGAACTCTGCACTTCAGGTAAGACCTCACAAATAAATCAGTCATTTTGTGGAAGTTCAACACAGTTTTGGTGAATGTGTTGATGTTCTGTTGATTTGTCCGTCTTTCTCCAGTGCCTGAGCAACGTGTCTCCACTCACGGAGTACTTCCTCAATGATCAGTATGAAGCAGAGATTAACCGTGAGAATCCGTTGGGGATGAGGGGGGAGATTGCCGAGGCCTATGCAGATCTTGTAAAGCAGATGTGGATGAGCCGCAGCAGTTATGTGGCACCGCGCACATTTAAAGTGAGTCAGACAAATTATTTGGATGATAATTTATTCACATTAAAAAAGTACCAGATAAGAAAAGCATCACCTATCCCCCACACCCCACCCCACAGACCCAGGTTGGACGCTTTGCTCCGCAGTTCTCAGGCTACCAGCAACAGGACTCGCAGGAGTTGTTGGCCTTCCTGTTGGATGGGCTTCATGAAGATTTGAATCGTGTCAAGAAGAAGCCTTATCTGGCCCTGAGGGATGCTGAGGGCCGTCTAGATGAAGTATGATTCATTCACATTTGTATTTGAATTTGTGGACTTTAGTCCCTGTTGTGGAACTTAATCTATACAGACTCTTAAATAAGGAGATGAGAAAACAATCTTTGTATTTAAGTTTATTTATCTTTGCAAAGGATTTCGGTCAAAATACCGACATGAATGTGTCAGCACCCGAGTGAGTTAAGGAAGTCTCTGACGCCTCCGTATTTATAAACACTGATTACACGTCACCGCGTCTCAGTTGTACCTCATGGAAAAATGCAGGCGAGCTCAGAGCTCTTTGAGCTGTCTGACCCGGAAGCAGCTCATGCCTGCTGAACTCGGAACACAGACATGAGCAGAAACCGTCCATCAGAAGCTTCGTATGCACAGAAATAACAAATGTAATTTTTTTTCATCCACATCCCAAATAGAGTAAAAGGCTCAGTGTGGTGTTATAATACAAAACTGCTTTAAACGTTTTGTTTTATGAAGTGTAGGTTTGGTTTAGGTTTCTGAGGGTTGAGCTTGAAGTGTAGACTATGACAGCATCCTTAAAGTACCAAGTGATGAGCTTTGTTTTAAACCCTGGATTACAGATTTAAAATGTCAAACACTAAAAATGAATCTTTTGTGTTCTAGATTGTTGCCAAGGAAGCCTGGACGAACCACCGCTTGCGCAATGACTCAGTAATAGTTGACATTTTCCATGGGCTTTTTAAATCAACACTGGTGTGTCCAGAGTGCGATAAGGTGTCTGTAACCTTTGACCCCTTTTGCTACCTCACGCTACCTCTCCCAATGAAAAAAGACCGTACCATGGAGGTTTTCTTGGTGCAGTCAGACCCTCAGTCCAGACCGACACAAGTGAGTCCAAGTCAATCTTCTCTCACAGTGCTCCAGGCTTGGAACTACAGATAAATGAAAGTAATTAGTATCTGCTACTAAGGTTCTTGTTTTTAAAAATGATGTTTTTGTGTATTTATTGCAGTATCGAGTGGTGGTACCCAAACTGGGCTCAGTGACCGACCTCTGCAGCGCCTTGTCCAAACTCTGTGGAATTCCTTCGGAAAATGTTAGAACTTTTTTTTTTTTTTTCATTTCTTGTTTGTTCAGTTTCAGGTGCTTGGAATTTGTTTCACGTTTAATTTGTTTTTGTCTGTGACTTTTTTTTTTTACTTCACAGATGGTGGTTGCAGATGTTTACAATCATAGGTTCCATAAGATTTACAGACGAGATGATGGCCTCAACCATATCATGGAAAAAGATGACATTTTTGTGTAAGTTTTCCTGGTTTGAAAACGAGCTGAGACGTTAACTGTGTTCACACTCTCATCTGTCTGTTGACGCTCTTCGCAGGTACGAGGTACAGGAGGAGGACAACGAAAGGATGAACCTGCCTGTATACTTCAGGGAGCGCAACTCGAAGCATGTTGGAAGCTCTTCAAGCACCTTACTGTTTGGCCAACCTTTACTCATCAGTGTACCCCGACATAAACTGGTAGCAGATGTTCTTTATGACAAGATCCTGGAAAGAATTGGGTAAGAACAAGATCTGGAATGTAGAAAATAAACCCATCTTACAGTTTAGCTATAGTCAGTTTCTACAAACCATTTCTAAACTCTTTGCCAGAATTAACCTCAAAACAGTGTTTTTCTTAAAACAAATGCCAAAGCTTTCACATTTGATTTTATTATTTATATAATTAAGAACATTTTTGAAGGGGTATTCGTAGTAGCACAATTAGCTACTGATGGGTTTGGTTTGTACTAGAGCCAGACTGATATGGATGTTTTGGCTATCGCCGATATTGGAAGGGAAAGGCGACTGCCGATAACCGATTTATTGGCTGATAATGTATGACCTTTGTCCACCACCAAGAAACTTAAGTAAACAGCAAGTGGAGCAGGGCTTGTTTATTTAGCGCGACTGTTATCATCCATGAAGCTAACCAAATCAAATCCACGCTGTATAGGGATGCGTCAATAAATCGGCCCCGATTTCCTTAATTTTGGGAGATCGAAAGTAGGCTAATACCTGTACTTGAACAATAAACCAATTTTTCAGATTTTTTTTATTTTATTTTTGACAACAGTTGTCTGAACTTCATTTATATTTCAGAGCACTACCTCATGGCCAGTTAAAACAAGTTTGTATTGTTTCTAGGATATTGTTCGAGGGTATGTTTTTCAATAAAATAATACTGGAAAATTGAAGGTGCATTGTGACCTTACAACAACTGACAGTGTTGCTTATAAAACAAAATTGGAATCGGCAGGTCAGACTTTTTAGAAATCGGTGATCGGCCAGAAAACAAATTGGTGCACCCCTACTGTGGACTGCTTTAAGTACCTGGGGGTCCACCTAGACCATATGTGTCAAACTCAAGGCCTGGGGGCCAAATGTAGCCCTCGTTGACATCTTATCTGGCCCTCAAGATGATCTGTGAAATGTAAAATATTTCTATTACTTGAATTTTTTTCAGTAATCTTTGATTATGATGTCGAAAGCACAACAGAGAACATCAAATGAGATCAATAAAACTCTTGTTGAGGAACCTGTAACCAAGAAAAGATGTTGGGTATTTGATTTGAGTTCATGTAGTTTCTGAAATTGGCCCTTAGTTTGAAAAGGGTTTTAATTTTGGCCCCTTTTGTAAGTGGGTTGACACTCCTGAACTGGACTGGACAGCTAACACCAACGCCCTCTACAATAAAGTGTTAAGTCGCTTTTTTCTTCCGAGGAGACTCAGGTCCCTTTAACATCTGCAGGACTATGCTGCAGATGTTTTACCACTCAGTGGTCTCCAGTGTCTTCTTCTACGCTGTGGTGTGCTGGGGCAGCAGGGTGAAGAAAGCTGATGCCAACAGACTCGATAAACTCACTGAGAGCTGGCTCAGTTCTGGGAGTGGACCTGCAGTCTCTGACAGAGGTGTCTGAGCAGAGGATGCTGAGGAAAATGCTCCAGATTCTGAACAACATGTCACACACCCCTGCATGACACACTGGACTCCGCAGCACCTTCAGTCGTAGACTGAGACCACCGAGGTGCTCCAAAGAACGTCACAGGAAGTCCTTACTCCCTGTGATCAAACTTTTCAACTCCTCCCTCTTTCTATGAGCTCCCCTTGTCAGATTACCGGGTTCAGCCTTAATGATAGTGTGAGGGCTTCTGTTATCCGAGGAGAGCAAGAAGAGCCACTGCTCCTCTGCACTGAAAGGAGTGAGCTGAGGTGTTCAGGCATCTGATTAGGATGCTGCCTTTGGAGGTTTTCCAATCATGTTCCACTGAGGAGAAACCCAGAACTTGCTGGAGGAATTGCAGTGTATGTATTCTCTCTGGCCTGGGAACTCCTTGTGATCCCCCAGGAGAAGCTGGACATTGTCGCTGGGGAGAGTGATGTCTGGACGTTTCCTCCTAGACTTACTGTCTCCATGACCTGACCATAGAAGAGCAGTACATGTAGTGACACCACACTAGGAAATACTGCTCCTCTGATGGGGTCAGCATCCACAGAGAACATGGATGAAACATTTTTCATTCAACAGAACAACTATGAATTGATTTAATAATGTGATTGGGCACAAAAAGCAATTTCATGTCACCGTTCTAGTTATTTGTTTAACATAACGATGGATTTTGTACCTGACAGTAAAAGATTTCAGTTTGCATCAGCTGTGAGAAGCACATCGAAAATAAACTTTTAATACTCCTCACTGGTGCATTATCTCTGGTATCTACGACAAACTTCCCTCCCTGTTATGAACCAGCATGAATACCAGAAAGCTTTCAGGTTTGACGTGAACTTGTGAGGGGTTCAAATATTTAGTTTGAGCTGAACAAGTCTGCTAGGCCTCACAAAGCTTGAGTGAAACCACATTAATCGGTCCTAGAAATACTATATAATATAAAACCTACAATTTTCCTTTGTTTTACAGCAGTGATTTACTGACTGCAGTTGATCTATATTGCAAATCGCAGGTTTTGCCGATCTGAAATATCTCTGAGAACTTTTTCCAACAGGAAAGGTTAAAATTTTATTAAGAACTAAATGAGCCGTCGTACGTTAACGTGCTATGAGGTCATACTTTCTGTCATTGTTTGACTAACTAAATCCAAACTAGTCTTAAAATTATTTGATTAAAATATAAATCATGTTCGTTAATTCAGCAGCTTCTAAAAAAAAAAAAAAAAGATTTACAACTTGGGATACTTCAGGATAAGTTAGTTTGGATATTGTTTCCCAGGCCTCGATCCATGGAAAAGCTCTGAGCCTCCTGTGGAAACTTATCAGCGCTTTTTGTAAATTAATACAACTTTACTGACAGGCAGAGACCCCACTTTAATAAAATACAACCGCTTACTAACTTGTTAACGAACCCCTGAGGGAAGTTTGCGCACTTTTCGCAACAGTTGTCAACTTTTCCTACCTGCACGGAGTCGGCGGCCATCTTGGTTTTCGCCTTTGAATCAGATCCTACGGGGAGAGTGGAGGAGCGGCGCGGCTCCGAAAACAACACTCGCTTTGAGTTTCCCTCGCTGGCGACACGAGAACGGGATTCTTTTCACCGAACCATCGCTCATCTCGCACACACGGGGCTTCCCGTGCCGTCTTCGCACTTCTTTTTTTTTTTGGACTCGGTCTCACCGTCCCGAGGGCTGAACTGGCGCTCGCGCACTCAGGGAGCCGCGGCATAAATCTGTCCCGCTGCAGTTGGAGGGATAGAGGCGGTGGTTTGGAAGGGAAGCGTCCGCCCCGTGGAGCTGCGGGCCTGCGGGGACTCCCACTCCTGCCCGGACAGTCACACACGTGACCCAGGAGGTCCCGCACCAACCTGACCTACACTGAGGGGGGACACAAATCATTTTGTTAAAAGAAATAGATGCAGAGTGACGAGCCTAAATGTTTTAATTAGGTAAACGTAAAAAATATTTACAGGGTGTGCAATTATTATTGTGAATTGGTAAAAATACATTATGTTAAATCTCATATTTGTCAATCTGATTAAAAAAAAAGATCCCCTCAAAGATGTGTTTTATACTCAAAAAATATGAGTTGGTATCACAGAGTTATGAGATTTCACAATTACTGATATATATATTACTATACTGTATATATATATATA
>JAVCKU010000128.1:15167658-15182024 GCA_032273985.1 Hypsolebias coamazonicus | reverse complement strand
TCAAAATCCGGACTTACGTTTCGCCATGTGCTATCAATTCCGAGTTACGTTTAAATCGAGTTAAGTTCGGCCCGTAGAAACGGAAGTCAAACGTAACTCGAGGACAACCTGTATCTTATATACTTTCCTTTGTCAGAACATAGCCCTCTTATTTAGGCTTATTTGCTACAAAATAACAGCCATATGATATGCATAGCACTTTAACTTGTATTAAATGAAAAGTGTTAAATGTTACTCATTAGCATTAGTCACCTGCGATGCTGTCTCACTTATGGAGGCTTGTTCGGGGTTCCTAGTGCTATCAGCTATTAGCTTCTCAATGACATCGGAAATGACATCTTGTAACTCGAGTAAAGCTATGTCAGAAAAATATCTCCGACTGGGGCCGATGTGCTGTAGCGAGGCTCAACGTAGTCCAAAACTCTTTGAAATTTGACATCCTCACTAACGAAAAAAAACCCTTCCATACCGCTGACATTTTGAATTTTCCTCTCCACCGTGAGATAAAGTCGGCGCGTGTGACGTCATCATGTTGTTGGCGCTGCAGGCGTCCTCATCACTGGGTTGTCATACAAAAACAGCGTCTGTTTTATCGGTGAGTTATTTTTGATGGAATGGCCAATGCCCAATATTGAACTTTAACGCTAATAACGGCCGATACCAATACCATGCCGATAATATTGTGCATCATTAGTTTGGTATTTATATAGGAACTTGGTTACTGGTATGTTTTTCTAATTTTAACTGTATGATGCATGGTCACCTGAGATTGTTGAGTTTCCAATGAGGAGTCTCCAAACCAATCGACAGCAGCTGTACTCCAGAGTCTCCTGGATGATTGTAGCTCAGGTCCAGCTCTCTCAGATGGGAGGGGTTGGACCTCAAAGCTGAAGCCAGAGAAGCACAGCCTTCCTCAGTGATCAGGCAGCCTGACAGCCTACATAACGATAAAACAGAGTTACAGAAAACTAGAATTTGTATTATATCTAGATGTCATAATTAAATGTACATGTTCTACTGTATATAATCAGAACTGACCTGTGTAGTTCACACATGGTAACAATTCAGTGTTAAGTCACGCTGCCCTATATGTGATACAACCTTCCAGTCTGGTCAGATTCTACTGATTGGATATGTCTCATTCGTGGGATGTTCTTCTTAACATTTCTTTAGAAATAAAAAAAACAACAACAAACTGGATCCTCCTGTCCACCTTACTCTTTTGCCACAACACTGCTTACATGTTTCAATTTCTTATTGGTTTACAAAGTATGAAGTCTTTAACTCAAAGGGGCAACCTGAGACAAAGACGCTGTCAAAGTTAAAGAAGAAATAACTGAGGTCTAGTATTCAAATATTTTCCTCAGTTGTTAGTTTCAGACCAAAACAGGCTCTGGTTTAAAAATAATTCCCGCACACATGATTTTAAGCCACAAAAATGCTAATTACAAATAGAACGGAAGACCTTTCATTCCTTGGACTAGATTATCTTAATACAGGTTGTCCCCGAGTTACGGCTCCCCCGACCTACGACAACTCGGACTTACGGTGCCGCCCCCAGTGACGTTATCACACCTTACGTTGTCTTTTTTATGCAGCATTTTATGTTTTTTTTCTATTTTTTTTTAGGGTATTTTGTTAGCTAACTGCTTGGAATCACATTAAAACGGCGTTCTAAGTACGCTGTTGTTGTTTTACATTTAAAAAAACGTGTTTAAAAAGACGTTACGGCTGCCATGTAGCCAGCGCTCCGAGTTACGGCAAAATTGAGTTGCGAACGGTCCTTAGGTCCGGAACCCGTTCTTAAATCGGGGACTGCCTGTATATTTAAAACAAGGCATAAGTGAAGCTACACTATTACTTTTCAAAAAAAAGAAATCCAGATTAAACTTCACAACTGAACACTTGGTCAAAACTGTCAAATGTTATGCAACAACACCCCCCATCCTTCAAGGAGTCGAGGTTTTATTGTCATTCATATCGCATGTGGTACACGAGGTGGAACAAAACTGTGTACACAGGGTCCCAGTTATATCCAACAATAGCAAATAGTTGTCCGATCCTCATGTTTGGAGACACGTTTGTGGCTGAGGAGGTGGTGGGCTCCTCATCCTGGCCTGTGGCAGAGGGTGCTGCAGTGCCTGAATTTGTGTTAAAATACCATTCATAAAACCTCTGATACATCATGAATCAAGTGTATCAATATCAAACATTCATAATTCTATGCCTCACAGTGGTGATTTAATAGGCTATCAAACCTTTGTTGAGAAGTATCCTAATGCAATACTGAGTAATTGCAGCAGGCTGACATAACTTTCCCAAGTACTGAGTGATTTAGGGGCTGTCATACTGACATAGCAAACAGCTAACAACTAACAAACAGGCCTGCATGTGCAATATGTCCAATTTGTGAAGTATTCAGAGTAAGAGACAAATCAACACCTCTTTCAGGTAATGGCTATTTAGAACAGGTCCAATCTACATTACAAGATCTTTTCTTCTTCTTCTTCTTTTGGCTGCTCCCTTCCTCAGGGGTCACAACAGCGAGCTAAGTCGCATGAAGACTTGGGGATTGTTTTCATGCCGGATGCCGTTCCTGAAGCAACCATAGACCATTGAGCTGCCACAGCCCTCTGTGTGGAGCAGAGGGCGCTCGGGGCAGCAGATGGTGGGGGTTAAGGGCCTTGCTCAAAGGCCCAGAGTAGGACAAATGAGGGTGGAGACAGGTGTGTGTGTTTTACTTTTTTCCACCCACATTTTAATGTTGTCAACTCAGGGAGTGGAACCAGCGACTTTCCAATCACAGGCCCACCATCTCTAACCTCTGCGCCACCACTCCGCACAAGATCATGCCTGAACTATAATGGTAACTAGTAACTGTATAGTATAGTATAGTATATTTGTGACATTTCAGTTAATTTGTTGCAGTTCCTCCTTATGTCCTGAACTTCATGTGGACCATCACCAGGAGATAAACGTGCAAACCTTGATCAGTCTTGCTTTGAGGACCACATGTCACACATTTATTAAAAACGGGACATCCTCTGCATGTGTTTGTTGAAGACTGAGTCTTTCGAGGATGCTATGTTTGCACGAAGTCATCACCAACCAAAAAAATGGCTTTGTTCCAACTTTATGGAATTTGCTGCATGCTTAGATCACAACAACAACAAAAATGTCAGATAAAACCGATAAGACAAAACATTAAACAGTAATATCAATATAAAAGTAATCATATGTTTCTTATGTTTAAGGGTACACAATTGTTTATGTTGATAAAGAAAACAAACTGAAAATCATCATTTATGACATTAAATCTATTTACCTTTGACCGTTTTTTCAAAAAATATGCAACAAAAATGTTGTGAGTCTTTTGACTCATAAAAACTGACAATACCCACTGGTTTTCTTCTTTGAGGAATAATGGTAACTAGACTGTACTTTATAACACTTTTCTATCTAATCAAGAAACTCAAAATGTTTTGCAACACAATCTGTTCATTTACCTCCACGCACATTCATACAGCACATTATCTCTACAAAGATAATAATGAATACAAATAAAAATGTTATCTACAGTACACTGGGGAGTGGTGGCTAAGAGGTTAGAGACGGTGGGCCTGTGATCGGAGGGTTGCCGGTTCAACTCCCCAGACCGACAACATCAAAACAAAATGTGGGTGGGAAAAGTGAAACACCCACACCCATCTCCACCCTCGTTTGTCCCGCTCTGAGCCCTTAGGCAAGGCGCTTAACCCCATTATGCTCCCCTAGATATCAGCTCTCTTCTCCACGCAGAGGGCTGTGGTAGCTCAGTGGTCTGCAGTTGGGTCAGGAAGGGCATCCGGCGTAAAAACGATTGCCAAGTCTTTGTGCGAGTTAGTTCACTGTGGCGACCCGTGAAGAAGGGAGCAGCTGAAAGAAGGAGAAAAAAGTACAAAGTGGCACCCATTGGTCTTTGGAAAGAGGAGCACCCAAATAACTGGAGTCATTACACACCCTTTGACTCCACATGCAGGTCTGAGAGCCCCGTGTGTCTCTGTCTACATTTTATAGAAGAGCAGAGTCTCAGTTGACCATATTGATACCCATAAAAAAACAGAGGTATGCCCACGAGCTATTTCTGTCCATCTGCCTTCATACCTAACCGGCTTCCTTTCTCTCCACTGCCACGCCAAGAATAGACATCTAATTGGCCTGGCACGCAATCACACACACTCTGATTTCATTTCACCACTGCCTCCTTGACTCTGCCTCCACTACCATCAGGGAGCTGGGACAAGGAATGCCAGTCTACGCTTCCTCTCACCCCCAGCTACTATCAGGCAGCTGGAGTTGGTGCTGCACTTCCTTCCACAGGGAGTATCTCTGCGCCACCCTTTCTTTAGCCTTTTTTAGCTGGCAGCTCTCCATGGGTGGGTTTGTTTATGCAGCATGCTGCTATGGAAAGCAATGACCGATAGCAACAACTGCAAAGCTTAAATAAGGCGGCGTGAGTGTTATTTTGGGGGGCTATTTCTCCCTTTGCTAAAATCAGAAATGTTTAACGAGGCCAAGGACGCTGCTCAAACTATCCGCCTCTCTTGTGTGCAGGAACTGTGAAAAATGAAGACGTCTGAGACGTTTTATCACATTCACACAGTCCTTCAAAGAAACCCTCAGTGACAAATGACCAGTCAGCAACGCAGAACTGTATAATGAACCCGAGCAACAACGTAATATGCATTTTGTGATTAAGAGGCTTTGTTTGTGAGCCTTTTGTGCTTGTAACTCATTTTGCTCACAAGTTTGGTCCAAGCTGAAGGCAGAGATGAGAATGTGTTTGTGTGGAAGTTAGTGCTACCGTGCAAACCCAGCCCCAGTTAGCTCAACGACTCCATGTGAAATGTGACACAGCTCTGGGTTCTGCTTTAAGGCATTCCTTTTCTGTCCGTGGTCATTACATTGTGTGCATGTTTGTGAGCGTACACTTCTTTCAGGGTGTGTATGTGTGTGTAGGGTGGGGGTGAGGCCTCCATTTTTACCGGGACGCCTGCGGCAGCTGTCCCTTGGCATGTCAGCAGGGGTGTCACAGTCCTGTTGCAGAGCGTGAGTGAACCGAGGCTGCTGCCTGCAGTGTCCACAAAAACGTGTCCTCTCTGCGTTCGACTCGAGCGGGACCTGCCACGCCAACCATGGAGGATCAGTACCAGTACAATGCCACTGAGGAGAAGATTGTGAAGGACAGCCACACGAAAGAGATCGATCTGATTAACAGAGACCCCAAGCAGATCAATGAGGACGTGGTGAAGGTTTGTGCAGAAAGGACACAAAACTTTAAAATGGAAAACGTTCAGAAGTGTAAACAGTTTCATAGCATGTTCCGGTAAAATCGTGAGTATAGTGCTGGGCAAATGGACATGAAAACATGGTATTGTACTGGCTGAGAAAGCTTTAAATAGTCCAGGAGCTATTCCAGTTGCCTAAGCAGAGCACAGGTTTTATTTTGGGAGTGAGTTGGGTGGAGGGTGGGGTGGGGTGTGAATGAATATCTGTACTACAACATTCTTTTAGGTTACTGTTTATTTTCAGACTTTTGCTTTAGAATAATTGTACAGCTTTATTGAATATTCTGATTTTTTTATGGAAAAAAAGGCAAGGTCATTATAAATAAAACTAATAATGTCAGATAAATGCCCTGATCCTGGTAGAAAAATCTAACAAAGTTAATTCAGGTCCTCTGGCCATATTAAAATAAATAAATAAATAAATAAAATAAAATAAGAAACAAAAACTTGTTGAAACGTTTCATCTTTTATCCAAAAGACCTCTTCAGACAGAGGAGCTGCTTATTATATTATTATTATTAATATAAATAGCACCTTGGATGAACCAGTTTGTCATTGACATCCAAAACTAGCTGCTCACGTGCAAAAAGACCATCATCCTAACAATTGGTTGTTCGTGCACTGACTGCTGCTTACTATAGGGTCTGAGTGATACTAACAATAACAGCATTGTGAGAAAGTGACAACTCCGCCTCTGTTTAAAGATGGACGGGCTGTCTTCACAAAGATGGCTTCCGTCACTCCTCTCTCAAACCTTCGTTCCTCTCTTTCAAAGATATGAACATCTTCATCCCTGCACGAGTGACCGCTGGCCTGCATGAGTGTAGACCTCAGAGTCTTGGCCTGATGATGTTGCTCTTCTGTGCTGGGCCATCCTTTTGGCCCATTTTCTTCGTTTAATTTTATTTATTTATTTCATCCATCCAGAGGAACTGACTTAATTTTGTTAGTATGCCAGTTAAACATTAGTTGTGAAACAACTGTTTATGATAAATGATGAACTGGCACCTTGAGTTAAAATCTGCAAGGGTCATACTTCAAAGCTGTAGTGAAATCTTGCTTGAAGTGATAGCTCAGGTCTTTCAAACGGGGATTACGCTGAGAGATGATCAACAGTCAGTATTGTATGTTGCAGTTAACTCTTTAAACAACCTCGGTTTGACGGTGGTGTTTGAAAGGCTAGACTGACTGTGTCCAAGGTCAAAGTGTTAAAGCAACTCCAGTTTCTAACGTTTTACAGCAGTTAACCAGAAGGCTAGTTTAAAAACCAGATCACAACCATCAGTTTCACAGAACATGCTTACTTCATAGGAATTTATGGTTATATGTGAGCTAGTTGTAGCACCTCCAGTGTAGCCTATAGAGCACTTTCAGCAGGAACATCAAAATGTTTTTTCAATACTAACTGTGCAACGTGAAAAGGTTTATAAATTAGTGTTCATGTAAACTGCGGTGACGTTTTGCAGACTGGAGTTGTTTTAAAACAGCATTGGCTCAGATTACCGGTAGTCGTCAGCTCCTCAATTCAGTCAGAACTCAATTTTTTTCCCCAAAATGAAGTTGTTCAAATGCTATCTACAACAGATAAGATATTATTTCTTCATAAAAGTTTCACAGAACCAACTTTAAAAAGTCTGGACCATTAAAAGTCTGCTTTTCCATCAAGGTTTAGACCTTTCAGGTGTTTGTTTGTACAAACAACTTTTTGTCTATTTAAGAATTTGACTAGGGATGCACAATATTATCGGCATGTATCGGTATTGGCCAATATTAGCGATAAAGTTAAATATTGGACATGGGCCATTCCATTAAAAAAAAAAACTCTCCGATGTAAAAGGCTTCTGTTTTAAGTACATTTTTAATATAATAAACTGTCAAGTATCTCTATTAAGTCACTACTAATGTATGCAATTTTCACTTGTAGCATGTGAACAGGTTGAGTTTAGATTTGAGAAAATTTACAAATTTGCACAGTTCGAGTGTTATTGTGTTAGAGAGAGTAAATGCCATGAATAAATTTGACATTAAACATAATCCACATCGAAGTGTTTAATCATTTTCAGCCCCCTTTTGGCATCTGCATTTGGTAGAAGGAGAAACTGACAAAGACTTAATGTAGTATTTTAATTCCACAGAGAAAGCTATGTAGTCTCTGGAAGTAGGTCTAGGGAACAAAATATCAGTATTGATATTGGTTATCGGACAAATAAATTTTAACATATCAGCATATTGGATATGGACTGAAAATCCAATATTGTGCATCCTTAAATTTGACAAACAAAACAGTAAAATTTGAATGAGCTCCAGATTATTTATGAAACGAGAGAGAGAGAGGAAAATATATATTTATTTCCACCCATCCTATCAAAGGAAGATCCCAGTCTGTGATCTCTACTTCAAACACACGTATTGCTTCCCATAGCGAGCAAATCCAATCTGCATGCTGAGAAAACATTTCAGACGTGCAATGTGTCTGCAGTCTGAAGGATGATTACAACAATTAGCTGACGCTATACTGAGAAAGTGTGGGCTTTTTTTTTTTTTTCTTGTTCAGAAGGACTAGGTGGCACATAATGAAATCCAAAAAGCAGATTGGACCATTGTAGAGTTGCTCTCATGCATTTCACATGAGGCTAGCTCTGAATTCTGAAAAATGTGCTGGAATGAAGCGTTCTGGCTGATCTGGAAGCAGCATTAAATGCCATTCCACCACTCTGACTGTACATGAAGTGCACAGAATAATAAGTCCCTCTGCATAAATTTACCTGTAACACTTTGCAGCCTTTCAAAGCATAAACTTCACATGTGCAAATGTGTGCTCTCAGTAATCTGTACTAACAAACGCCTATTTACACTCAGGTGGAGTTTGAGGATGTCATTGCAGAGCCGGATGGGACGCACAGCCTGGATGGAGTGTGGAAGCTCAGCTACACCACCTTCACCGTCTCAAAGTATTGGTGCTACCGCGTTCTGTCCGCCATCTTCGGCATCCCGGTCGCTCTGCTCTGGGGCTTCCTGTTCGCCTGCATCTCCTTCTGCCACATCTGGGCTGTGGTTCCCTGCATCAAGAGCTGTCTGATCGAGTCGCAGTGCGTCAGCCGCATTTACTCCCTCTGCATTCAGACCTTCTGCGATCCCTTCTTTGAAGCTCTGGGCAAGGTTTTCAGCAGTGTGCGCGTGGCACTGCGAAAAGAGGCCTAGGAACTCCCCCCAGCACAGCGTTAAAGTGTGATCAGATGAAGTGTGGTGTCTTTTTATACAACCTAAGTCCTGGCATCTTCGCTTTCCAACTGACTCACCCTCCTCCCGTTGTAACATGCTGCGTCTCCACCCTCCTGACTCAGACTCAGAGATCTGAAAGCCCCACCGTGCAGTTTGCCACCAGAAGCGCAGTGACAGCTGCAGCAGGCGGTATACGTGGTGACAGCTCCGGCACTTCTAGGTCTTCCTCACCGAGGGAGAAGACGGCAGGCTGTCTGTCACGAGAAGACTCTGGGTGTCCACATTTACTTGTTTCACAATAAAAGCTGCTTGTTCGCGAGACACAAGAGAAAAAAAATCCCCAAACCTTTCTGCACTTGTGAAGGATGTTTATGCGTTACACGTCAAAAGCTTGTTTTGAAGCTTCGGCTTGGTGCTGGTTTCAATTAACTTTATTTTGTTCACGATAAAGGTTAAAAGTATGAAAGAATGGAAAAACATGAGAAAACAGATGGACATAGACGGTCGTCTTTCAAAACAATGGAATCAGTTTAATTTTAAGCTTATTTGTTTTAATATTTTGGGCTCATGCTTGGCTGCAAAGATAGGAGTGCATTTTAGATGAATAGCCCAAGGCGAACTAATTTGGAAAAACTTTATTAGTGTTATTTGGATAGTTAAATTATAAAACTATTTACAATATAATAATAACAGAGATGTTTTAAATGCTGCATTTCACACTGATGGAAAGGTATTTAGTTTCAAGCACGAAACTAAAAGTTTTCCAGAAGCTTTGGAGCTCATTTGAAGTAAAAGTTTGATTCAGTCTTATTTTGAAAGAGCTTATCCTGACCAGTGAACTTTAACCCACTACAGGATGTTGTTGTGAGTCTTTATTGAGTGTCTCAGACCCATTTTTGATGGTTCAGTGCCACCACTAACTTTTTTTTTTTGTAACCCTGTTGTGTTCCATTCTGGCTTCTTTCTAGTCTTTTATTTCTCTGCAAGAAAATACACGCTGATGTTAGCTGCTGCTCAGAAAAAGACACTATGTTAAACTGTTTTGCAATAAATTGAAACTGTGTTATTCAAAAAACAGCATGTGTTGTCGGACCTCATTACCAATTAAATAAATTCAAAGGTTCAGATGCTTTCAATTGAGCTTCACAACCACAACAGAGCTCTCGTTTTACATTTTCAGTCCTTCCACGAATGAATTAGAACTAAAATTTAAGGAGACATTTACAAAAAACAATGTTGTACTGACTTTTAACAAAGACCTGAGTGGAAGAAAGCCTCTACGAAAGAGCAAAAGCTAATTTTTTATTTAATTTAATTTTAAACGTTTTATTTTTATCTGAAAAGTGTCTCAAACGCAACAGTAGAGAACCTTTTCTATAGACATAAGAACTGAGAACTTATAGAATGGTTTTGGAAAGGTCTCTGTTTGAGTGTAAAGCAGTTTTCAAGCTTGTACTGTTTCTGCACATCTGCACAACGTGACCTTAGGCAGCACCACGGCTCAGTGGTTAGCACTGATGCCTCACAGCAAGAAGGTCCTGGGTTCAATCCCTGGTTGGACCTGAGGTCTTTCTGTGTGGAGTTTGCATGTTCTTCTCGTGCTTGCGTGAGTTTTCTCCTGGTACTCCGGTTTCCTCCCACAGACCAAAAACTTGCAAGGCTGCTTTCAGGCCCAGACCTCCCTCGCAAAAGAGATATGTGGCTCAATGGGATTTGCCTTGTTAAATAAAGGTTAATTTAAAAAATAAAGTAAACAGAAGAGCGATCAGAAGGCAAACCTTCTTGCATCCTCACCACAAAATGCACACGAACATCAAAACAAACCTTATGCCCTTTGAAACAGTTCTTGAGGACTCATAAAGTTTTGAGATTGATACTCTCAGCCCCACTGGAAATGTGCCAGACTCTGGAAGTGACTTCCCAAAAAATATACAGAAATTAAGCTCAGAGACAAGTTGCAAAGTGATTATGGGCAATTTTGTTAAGGGATATCTATTTATAGGAAGGAGAGAGTTTCCATGAATAACAAATACCTGTGCAAGTTCTGCAGTTATTAACCTGCGTGCAGGTTTGGATCATCTGGTCAATATTTAGGCTTGCACTTTGAGATGTTGTGCAACAGAAGGACAAAACTAAAACCAGAACAGAAAATTGTCTCATCTGAAACTGAAAAGTAAAATTAAAACGTAAAATGAAACTGAAAAGAACAATCCGACCAGCACAAAGGCAGAATGATTCTGTTGGGAGGCAGTTACTGCGCAGCTTTTGTTTGTACTCGTGTCCCGTTTTGATGTTTCCAGGAATAATCAATATGCTGCAGTAAAATTCACAGATGGCTCCGATGCCTGATTAAACAGTCGCACTGCTCGTGGAGATCTTCACCTTTATTGTCATGCAGCGATTGTTGCATCTCGAAACGATACTCTTAAAAGTGGAGCTGCAACAGGCTGGACAAAATGCTCAAAATTTAAAGGACATGACTGAAAACCCAACGTTTTTTCAAAACATCACCCTGCTCAGGAGGCAAAAGCAGACAGAAAGACAGCATTTAGAATCTGTTGCTGCTTACGGTTTTTATTTTTATTTTATTTAAACAATTTGTCAAATCTTTAGTGACAGGCATGACATTCCACGTCTAACACGAGCTGAAGTAACAGTTTACATGTGTGCAAATATGTAGCAAAGCCAACATTGTATTCATGACAGCAGAACAAATTAACCCTAAAACGAGACAAGTTGTTGGATTTGCTGTTAACAAAAAAATAAAAAGACAGTGCAATAAAACATTTCCTCTAGTTACCTTTTTATGCACAACAAAGACAACATTTTGTATATTTAAATCCAAAAATATATATTAAAAAAAAAAACAAAGTTTGCCTTTCATTTAGGTACTCGTGTCAGTCCACGGTTACCTCAAGTGACGGGTGTTCATGTGGTGGACGTCTGTGTGATGCTCCTCTGGCTGCTGGTGCTCTTGATGGCGAAGGTGGAGGAGTTGCTCTTGTGGCTGGAGTCAAAGTCGCGCTCGCAGCGGCACTGGGACGACTTGAGGTAGCGAGAGGAGCAGCACAGAAAGTTCTGCCTCAGGTCGTGGAAGAGGTGCCCGGCGAAGCACATGTAGATCCAGGGGTTGCAGCAGCTGTTGAGGCTCGCCAGCAGCATGGAGATGATGAAGGGCATGGCTGAACACGAGGAGAGATACAGACAGTAAGTAACAAATACTTTTTTTAAATCTGTTTTTTGTTTCCCATGTGGTTTGTAAATTGTTTCTTTTGTGTTTTAAATTTGAAATGAATAAATAAAATAAATAAAATAAATAAATAAATAATGGATGGATGGATGGATGGATGGATGGATGGATGGATGGATGGATTTAAATATATTTAATTCTACCCTATTCTAGAATCTTACAATAATTTTAGAAAAATAAAGAATTTATGAATTTATACTTTTCATTATGTCAAATGTAAGGAGTTGGCAGGGGTGGGCACAGCTAACCAAAACGTTAGCTTCGCTAAACCATATTTTGCAAACTAAAAAAAATGATCTTTTTCTAATGCTAAACTGCTGCACAAGTTTGAAAATTAGCAGACGCTAACGCTAAACCAGTAACCGCTTAGACGACTGTCACTCAGTCTGTCCTTCCGGTTGAATCTGCATCGACCAATCACTCGTCACGTAAGCTAATAGCGTGCCTAACGGACTCTTCGGGACACGCCCACAACAAACAGGAACGAGCTTGTGATTTTTTTTTTTTTTTTTTGGCAGACTTAAAGTTGGCAAAACATAATTTAGCAGAGGCTAATTCTGCTAACTGCCAAAATTAGCGAAAGCGCTATGTAGATCCAGGGGTTTCAGCAGCTGTTGAGGCTTGCCAGCAGCATGGAGATGATGAAGGGCATGGCTGAACACGAGGGGAGATACAGACAGTAAGTAACAAATACTTTTTTTAAATGATTTTATTTACAGCTACAGGCTTAATCCTACTCTTAACTTTAATCCCCCACACTTTTATCTCACCAGCCAATTTAAAAGCTGACATTTTAACTTGTCACAAAAAGGGAAATAAAGGTGGGATTAAGGATGCTTACTTCAATTATCCCTTGACATTAACAAGAAAAACAAACTGCACCAGTCATTTTTGATGCCCACCGTGATAAAATTAATTTTTTTTAGACATGCTGGACATATGAATGTATTTTTTTTTTTCTGAGGCATGAAGAAACATTTGTCAGCTGTTTCACTGCTTCAATCAAATAATGTTCTTTAAAACAAAAATTTAACACATACTAAAATCTTCTCTTATCTTAATTTAGCTTAGCTTAGTTTATGTTTAACTTAGCTAACTTAGCTAACTTAGCTAATGCAATTTCTTGTTTTTATACTTCATATACAGTACATGTATACGTATACATACGAATATATCATGGAGTTTAAACGTTTATTTGCTACTAAAATTGTTTGTTAAAAAAAATCGACAGTTTCAGTTTTGCAAAGGAACATGTTCCGTTTACTCTGTTTTAAACATTTTGTCACTTTGCTTTCAGTTGAAACATTAGTTTAGTCAAGCAGCATAGTAAATAAAAACTACATGTATATGATTTGAAGTTGGACAGCACGGTGGAGCTGTTGGTAGAGCTGTTGCTGCTCAGCGAGAAGGTCGCCGGATCAAATCTTGGCTGGGGGGCCTTTCTGAGTGGAACTTGAATGTTCTCTCCGTGGGTTTTCTCCAGGTACTCCGGTTTCCTCCCACAGACCAAAAACATGCATGTTAGGCTGATTGGTAACTTTAAAATGTTCCTAGGTGTGAGTGAGAGAGTGACTGATTATCTTGTTTGTCCCTGTGATGGACTGGAGACCTGTCCAGGGTGTCCCTCGCCTCTTGCACAGTGATGGCTGGATATGGGCACCAGTGACCCCCCACGACCCGAAAAGGAAGAAGTAGGTAAAGATAATGGATGGATGGATGAATGGATGGATGGATGGATTGATTTAAATATATTTAATTCGACCCTGTTCTAGAATCTTACAATGATTTTAGAAAAATAAAGAATTTATGAATTCATACTTTTCATTGTGTCAAATGTAAGGAGTTGGTAGGGGTGGGCACAGCTAACCAAATCGTTAGCGTCGCTAAACCATATTTTGCAAACTAAAAAAATGATCTTTTTCTAACGCTAAACTGCTGCACAAGTTTAAAAATTAGCAGACGCTAACGCTAATCCAGTAACCGCTTAGACGACTGTCACTCAGTCTGTCACACGTTTTTCCAGTTGAATCTACATCGACCAATCACTCGTCACGTGAGCTAATAGCGTGCCTAACGGACTCTTCGGGACACGCCCACAACAGACAGGAACGAGCTTGTGATTTTTTTTTTTTTTGGCAGACTTAACGTTGGCAAAACATAATTTAGCAGAGGCTTATTCTGCTAACTGCCAAAATTAGCAAAAGCGCTAATCCGCTAAACAAAAAAAAATTGTTGTGCTATTAGCTGTTAGCGGGTTAGCAGAACTGTGCCCATCACTGGGGATTAGAATAAAATAAACATAAGAAAAACTCATTTTTCTTGTTGGCAGCTCAATTTTCACTCTGCTCAAGTAAAATCAATGACATGTATCAGTTATTTTGCAAATATTACCGTGCCAACAACTCAACTTATTGAGCACGGTGTCAACTTATTACTACTTAAATAGATTTAGTACATTTACAATATAAGCAAAGAGTTTAGCTTCACAAAATTCACAGAGGAAATGGTGGTGGGGGGGGGGGGGGGGGACAATTGAAATTATTTAAACAAATTAAAGGGTTATTACA
>JAVCKU010000128.1:15140434-15151064 GCA_032273985.1 Hypsolebias coamazonicus | reverse complement strand
GTGACCATTTCAGTTCATCTTCTGGTGTTTTTATGTATTTATTTATTTTTTGGCAAGATACTTGTAATGCTTGTTTATTTATTTATTTTATTGTTTGCACAAAAAAAGAAATGACACTCATGAAAGAAAACAATAAAAAAGTGTGCAGGAGAGGTCATAAAAACCTGAAATGGGCTTACAAGCACCTCCCCTCCCTTCTAAAAAATTAAGAAAAAAAAAATCAAAAAAGCTTTATACATAAGCTTACAGCTTACTTTAAAAACGCATAAATACACACCAAAGTAACAGATAATAGCTCATAATAAATTCTTTATTTTTTTTTCAGAAAGAATATGAGTATATAAGTTTTTCATCCATTTTCCATCATTATCATTTACCCGCTTCTTTCTTTTCAAGTCACCGGGGTCACTGGTGTCCATAACCAGCAGTCCCTGTGCGAGAGGTGGGGGACACCTGGACTGGTCTCCAGTCCATCACAGGGCCACATAGAGACAAACTAGACAAACAACCATTCACTCTCTCATCCACACCTAGGGACAATTTAGAGTTACCAATCAACCTAACATGCATGTTTTGATTTATTAAACCATTTTATGTCATTAAAAAAAAAAAAAAAAAACTTTTTTTGTAATATTTTCTCTCCTGCTGTGATAGTTTTACATTTTAAGTAAAAATTTTGCATTTACTTGCAGTGGCTTTCTGTCTTTCTGTGTTAATTGTTGTTCAATAATCAACTGGAAACACTGTTTGTAAATCCAGGTGGATGGCCTCAGACTACTGGGACATGTGTGCATTTTCTCTGAAACTCATTAATGTGATTGTTCTAAAAAAAAAAAAATCACTGTCTGCTTCTGTAACACTTTGGTTCAGAATTTTAGCTTATACTGTACTGTATATTCACAGCACGACAAGAAGGGTATCCCATAAGTTTAGAAAGCCTTGAATTTACAATCTAAATGTTCATTTGAATTTCTCTGGTTATTCAGAATACATGAAAACAGCTGCAACAAGTCTGACAGCTGACCTTTGTTCAAATGAGCAACACAATGCAGCATGTCCAACAAAATGTGTTAGCATTTAGCGTTCGGCATCGGAGGAGCCAGCATTACAGATCTGTACCAAACTAATGACAAGTTCAGTCATCTGAAACATTGGCCATATCATTGATTTTCTATATCAAAAATACAAAAAAGTCAGTTAAATGTGACAGCTAGGATGTGATCCCGCCTCAGCATGTTCTTGTTTTGTCCTGCAGGGAGTAAGATAGATAACCGTATTGATGTGTAAACACACGTCACATGGTATTTAAGTCAGGGTGAGGTTATTACTCTCCTGAGCACAATAATTAACAGCTGAATAAGCTGTTCAATAAGGCTAATAAAAAAAATAATTATCAAACTATAATGAATTTCCCTCGTGACATCGGGACTTTAAAACCAATTGATATCCAAGGGCATCCCGAGAGCCGAGGCAGAGAAAAAAGTAGCTGCGTGCTATCAGCTAATCAACAAGTTGTTTAGGGGGCAGCAACACAGCCAAGGGCACCACTGGTGAAGAATTGAACAATATATTACAGCCTCAGTATGACATTGTTCAGATTTTAGTGGTTTTATTTTTAGTGTTTAAGTGCCTATTAAACATATTCATCCCCTCTGACATTTTATCCTTGTACTGTTATTGTAAATCAGTCATGGCCTATGAAAAATTGCCTTTTAAAATGACAGAGAAATTGAAATAAAATTTCTACTCAATACCGCCCATCTCCACGGATAAAGCTTGTAACTCCTTCCCAGTGGTCACACGGGGTCTTTCTCATCTTTCTCCTTTTTGTGCACTTTCTCAGTTTGTGAGGACGGCCTGCTGTTGGTAGATTTACTCGTCCATTTTGCTTCAAATTCTTAAGGAATTATTCAATAGAACTGCTGGATTATTTAGGTCATTGGAAATCCTTTTGTATCCATGATGTTTATTTTTCAACACTAATTATGACAGTCATTTTAATAGAGTGAATATTTGTGCAGTAACTTATTTTATGTAACTTATTTTTAATGAGTTGACAACTGTTTTAGGCATTAGATTTTAATGAATAGGTGTAGAGGTGTTTTTCTTATTATTACCATAATTTCCAGACTATTGGGCACAACTCGAGTTTGAGATATTTACACAGAAAGATTTTTTTAACTTTTATTTAAATATATACCGGTAACATACACAAATACGTACAGTATTTATATATTTTTTTCCTGAACAGTGCCAGTAACACTGTTTAAAACGAGGGGTTGGCTGCAGGGCCCTGGTTACCCAGAGGCTTCCTCTCGGACTCAAGACCAGCCTCCAGCCTCACGTCTTTTCCCCCTGGCTCGGATCTCCCTCAGAAGTGAAAACTCACACTAAACAAATCAAGGAAACATGAATTAAGTTTTATCAGTCGTATTAAAATAAAGGCAGGAAAAGGTTACAGTTTACAGCGCTGGCTTCTCCAATACAAATTTGACGTGGAAGCAGCGTACGGAAGAGAGACGGGTCTTCCATGGCATTACAGATTTATGGGGCCTAGACTCCTCCCTTCGCAGAAGGGGAGCTCTTCCTGTCACGTGTCTGAGGGGGCATGACTAAGTGTGATCTCAACGGATCTTACATGGATTGACACGTAAGGAATAAAATGTGACGGTGCTTCAAAAGCCTTTCTACATGATGTGGCAAGCAAAAATAAACCATTCCTTGACTTGATATTGAATCCCTGGGAGACTCTTTTTAGAGCTGCTGGCCCAATTTAACCCAGTCAGAACTGGGTCATAATTTTATTATAATCCCGTCTCTGAGCAGATCAAAAACCCCAGGACCAGTCTAGATAAATATCTAACAACACGGCTGGTTAAAAATATACAGTAGCCTACCAGGAAGCCATTGATTGCTATCCGTCTTCCTCCTGTGCATGCTTGTGCTGTTCCCCTGCCCCCACTGTCAGGATCCACTGACAGACTTGAACAAAAGTTGCTCTGCACATACAGGGGAATCCCCTCTCATGGAGACAGGGGTCACCCTTCTCCCTTCTCTCCTCCCATCCCTGTTTCATTGGTCCACTGTGACCTGTTCAGTAATTTCATTGGTCAGATAAAAAAAAAAACCTTTTATTCATTCATTATATTTATTAATTGAGTCACGAGGACTCACCCCTCAAGAGAATTGTGTACTGGGCAGCTCTGTTAGTGCCCTGGTGTGACGAGGTTAAATGTTTTGGAAGCAGGAAGCTCGTAAGCCCGTCCAAAAAAAAAAAAAAAAAAAAGTTCCATAATTCAGCTGCAGCATTGTACAAGCCACAAGGTTCAAAGCCTTTGGGAAAAAAGGTAGTGGCTTATAGTCCAGAAATTATGGTAACTGCTTTTAACTCAGAGGCCAATCCACTAAAGTTGTGTCAGGTCCTCTGGACAGTTTCTTTTTGTTGAAATGTTTTGTCTTTCATCCAAAAGACTTGATCAGTCCAAGAACATGTGACAAACTCACTCATGAATAGCACCTTGTCATTTTCAACAAAAATAAACCATTCATTTATAAACCTTAAAGAAAGGTTAATAAATCTAGAGGACCTGATGCAACTTTGTTGGATTTTTCTGCCTGGACTGTTGAGCATGAATCAGGATAAAAGGCAGTGTTGATCTTGACTGATTTAAAATAGCAATAAAAGGGTAAAACATTTAATTTGCTTGTAAATCTGGATCGTCCTGCTCAAGGTGGCTAGGGCTCACAGCATGTTAAAGATGTCATCTGCTGAGAGGTGAGGTCAGATATGTGACAAGCATCCTATCTTCAGACAAAAAGACCCAAACAGACGTACAAAACAAAACCACTACGGTGCAACAAATTTGTAAATTCTCATGAAGGAATTCTTGAATTTACAACTGTAAAATTATATCTAAATTTGGTTAAAAAAAAAATATCAACTCAAAAGCAGACTTGCACATAAATTAGCATTTGGACTTTAAATTTAGTCAGACCTGTCATAGAAAAGTACAAAAGTGAAGAAAATGATTACTTTTTCAGACTCCTAGATCCTCTTTTTCAGGCTCTTTTTTTCTAAATGCGCCAGCTAGCTGTCAAACATTTGACTCTCTCATCTGTGAATGTGTCTTGTGAATGTGGGCGGTGAGTTTGGAGAATATTGAGCTTGTGGCACTTTTACATTCCCATAAAAAAGCAACATCCCATCGCTTTTTCAGTAGCTCTCCTGCTGGTTTTTATTAAAAATGAAATTCATGTCAGTTTAATTCTGCTGCCAGCCAATGAGTCAGTAATTTCAAAAACCACTTAGAGACCTAAGTGACGTTCTCACGGTTGGACAGTCTTCCAGTGAATTGTTAAACCTTTTAAAGTTGACCAAAGCTTTCAAGTTAAGTGTTGAAACTTGAAGCTTCAATCGTTTGTAATGTTAAATGCCCAAGCTCAAACTCACTATTATCTTCAATTAAAATTTACGTGCACCTGTTATTTTTTATTTATTTATTTAAATGACATATTGTGTTAATTTAAACAAAAAAAAAAATCTGCACAGAAGCCAAATGGTGAATGCACAACTCAGTTTGATAGCTTAAAACAAATGATTCAGACTCAAACATGGTTGGACCCAGGAATGCAACCTGACATAGTTCAAGAAAAATAAATTTAAACTTAATAAACAGAACAAACAGGCTAAAGTTGCAGCAACTACTTACAAAGAAAGGACACAAGGAGACACGATGAGAGGCAGATGTGGTGTGAACGAACATGCAAACAATGCTCTGCAGGGAAGTGACTGGAGGATGAAAGGCTAAACAGACCAGGGCTTATCGGAGAAGTGGCTGCAGCTGTGACAGGTGAAGCCAAGTAGGTATATCTGCAGACCAATATGGAAGGTGTATTCGGAGGGCCACATCTGATTGGACGATAACAAACTAGGCATATCTGGAGGGCCACATCTGATTGGATGATAAGAATAAAGAATAAAGGCGTATCTGGAGGGCCACATCTGATTGGACGATAAGAATAAAGGCGTATCTGGAGGGCCACATCTGATTGGACAATGAGGGGGAAAAAAAATCATATCTGGAGGGCCACATCTGATTGGACGATAAGAATAAAGAATAAAGGCGTATCTGGAGGGCCACATCTGATTGAACAATAAGAAAAAACGATGTATCTGGAGGGCCACATCTGATTGGATGAGAAGAAAAAGGCGTATCTGGAGGCTGCATCTAATTGGACGATAAGAAAAAAGGCGTATCAGGAGGGCCACATCTGATTGGATGATAAGACAAAAGGCATATCTGGAGGGCCACATCTGATTGGGTGATAAAAAAACAAGGCGTTTCTGGAGGGCCACATCTGCTTGGACGATGAGAAAAAAGGCGTATCTGGATATATATGTTTTAAACACTGTATTATATTTCCACTGGAAAAAAAATAACTTTTCAACAAACTGTTGACCAGAAGAACAAACAAAAAACAAAAAAATTTAACCTCTTTCTTAAGCGTGTTTATCTGGAAATGACAGATACAGATTGCCCTTGTGGGCAATTTTTATTATTATTATTACTATTTTTTATTTTTGCCTTTTTTTGTCTTCTTCTCTCCAGCTTTCTGGGGGCCCCCTGGTAGCCCCCCAGGGGGCTGGGGCCCCCACTTTGAAAAACACTGGACTAAGCAACAACACTGTAAGGTCACGGGCATTTATAAACTTGGAAATGTTTCATTTTTATTTTTTCAGACTTTGCCTGACAGACCTACTGCCTCACACTGAACACACTCCTGTTGTACACTGTCAACTTGAAAATAAAATAAATTAAGGTTTAATGTGTTAATGCACTGTTTCTGCACCCTTCACATGTTCAGCTTCATGCCTTAATGATCACATGACTGCTGTGAAATTATGAACAGCAGGCAACAATCACAAACATGAACTCCACTCATGATCCAACTCAACGTCAAAGAGTGCAAAATCAAGGGTTACTAATCCAATTCAGTTGAAACAAAACATAATCCTCTTAAGTGCCACTTATTAGCCTATTAGTCAGTTTTCTAGCACCCTATTAGGAACATATCTTGGGATTATACTCTCACTGGATTAGTGCCGAGATTTCGCTCACATCCGATTAGCCAGGGACTCATCACATCTGCAGATTTTACATCATTTGAAGGAAGAATGACACAGAATGACTCAAAAATCAGTGGCATGGCAAGGATTTTCTTTGACCTAATCATAATTTGATATGAGTGCTCGAAGGACAAGTTCAGATCTTTTGAAGTCTGTGGAAATGTAATGAACAAATAATAACTTATTGCTTGTAGCTCCTTGGATGGCCTCAGGTTGAAGAAACTTTAATTCTGAATAGAAAAATAGATTGATTAAAGCCAAAATCAAAGTAAATTACTGTCATCTAAAATAAATCATACACCCTAACACTGCCCTCAGTTTTGTGTATTCCAGTAAAAATGTTATGATAATCCTGCAGAAATTTTCCCAGACTGTCCTGGAAGTGCTACAGCTACTTGCCACTTGTGCAATTTGTGCTTGGGAAAAAAAAAAGAAAGAAAGTAAATATCTGTGTTATTAGAAATCAAAAGTAATGTAAAGTTCACTTTAATTAGTGATGCCATGAACTGCAATAAAAGTAAAAACAAATAAATACATAAACAAACAAACAAATGAATGAATAAATAAATGTGATTTTAAAGCTGTTTTAATAAAACACAGCCATCTTTAATGGTCTTGTGCCCACTCAGGTCAATTTTTAACTTATCAACCTGGTCAGGATTAAAAACTGTTCCTCCCAACTGAGGACTTTCCAGAAGCTATCGACAACAGGTAGGACTTTACTTGTTTACAACCTATCCGTGGAACCCCACTTGCAAAGAGTGAGCTGTTACTTTAACATAACGATCATCTGTGAGAGTCTAAAGTTTCCAAATCCAAACACTGGAATCCTGTGTCTGATAAAACCCTATTTTTCCAGATTCGCTGCCTTCCACTGGTTAGAAGTTTGTATTTCTCTGCTATCAGCTGTTCCTCATAATAGTGACGTCGTGTAAATTACCGTTATTAGTTGTGATGATGATTGTTTTGTTGGTATATTAACAGATCTGCGTCAGTGTGATGATGATGAACCAGAACCACTTGGTTCATCAGCCCAAGGAGTTCATCCACCACTCTGATTGATTTTGTCCTTTCAGACGTTCAGTTTTCTCTGGTTGGTCTGAATTCAGCTGCAAGTGACTTTTCTTAAGAACTACCCGCTTTGGCCTATGACATTAATGCAGTCTGTCAGAGCTCCGGTTATGGATGGGGCATGCAGCTGAAAACAGAAGCAGATGTAACATTAGAAAAAGCATTTTTCTTCAAAGAAAACTACAATTTTTGTGTTTTTCTGATAAAAGCAACTCTATAAAGTAAAGGATGTACATGTTTCCTGCATACGTGTAAAAGTTTGCAGGTTTTACTAAAGCTGGCCGTTACACTGCCTGATACATATAGTACAATCTTTGTTGATAGACCCAAAGACATTTTTAAATGAAAAGACAAAAACAGACTTTAATGTATGAAAAGTAAGTTTCCTGTTTATTTCCAAACCACAAGGTTTCTTTGTATCTTCGCTCAGAAGAATCTTTATGAGCTGAAGCTCAGCAGAACAGTTCAAAACGTGGTCCTATCAACTTTTAAAGATCTGAAGGGGACAAGAATGGCTATTATTAAAAACACAATTTCCTCGACACATCCCTGCAACAGATGGAAACTGCTGACTCAGCATTGTCCTTGTCAAAGATTTGCACTGAATGAAGATGAAGAGCCATTTTTTTATTGTAATTCAAAGAGTCATGTGTCACCAGGAGAGAAACATGAAAGCCACAAAAAACAATTTCCACTTAAACAACAAGGAAACAATTGTGATCTCAGTGATGATGAAAATGATTATTGTTGTTACTGTGCATGTTGTAGCATCAGGTAAAGAAAACGCACTAAATAGACGTGACTTTCCATGAATCAGTCAAAAAACAAAAAAATCTTGTTGCTTCAGGATTTATTTTATCACTTTAAATGTTGGTGGTGCGGAGGTTGGAGAAGGTGGGCCTGTGATTGGAAGGTCACCGGTTCCACTCTACCAACAACATCACAATGTGGGTGGGAAAGGTGAAGCTCCCACACCTGCCTCCACCCTCATTTGCCTCACTCTGGGTCCTTGAGCAAGGCCCTTAACCCCCATCATCTGCTCCCCCAGGTGCCCCAGATAGCAGCTCTGTGCTCCACACAGACGGCTGTGGTAGCTCGGTGGTCTGTGCGTCAGGAAGGACATCTGGACTAAAAACTAGTGACAAGTCTTTGTGTGATTTAGTTCACTGCTGCAACCCATGAAGAAGTGAGAAGCCTAAATAAATAAATAAATAAATAAATAAATAAATAAATGCTTCCACCTTGTAATCTGGCATCCATGACAGAAAACTTATTTTGTGTATCTTGTTGAGAACAGGCATATACAGTAGTTGGCATACTTAAAGCACAAATGAGAAAAATATAGAAAATAGAAAAAGCTCAAATAAATGAACCAGCATTTTATTAATACTTAAAGAAATGTAACCACAGACTAAAGTAAACATCTTAGACGTCTAATTTAAAACATTTTGAGATAAGCAATGTCTTGAGCCAAAACTAAAGATGAAGGATTTATAAAGAAGAGTTTGTTTCTAAATGGTTCGTATTTTAACTTTGATCAAATATGGCAGATATTCTGATGTGTCGAGATTATTGGTGCACTTACTTACAATCTAAAATCAAGAGACACTTTTTAAATAAGATGGGTAACTTTTCTAAAACCCTGATATTGTCAGATAAAGCAAAATAAATAAATACATTTTTTTTAAAAGTGTGCTTCAACAAGAATAATAGATTTTTATAAACTAAATTCACAAATGGAAAATGAAACTACAACATGAAATGATGAATTTGTCAAACTGAGGTTAAAAGTTAACATGTGACCAGTCAGTTGTTTCAAGTCATTTATGGGGCCTTCACAAGAAAAAATGTTGCCCGCCTCTTCAAGCTATCATTAACCCTGATATTAAAATAATATCTATATCCTGGGAGGGGTGTAAGTGAAGTCATGGATGTTTGTCAAAATGAACACTTTTGCTCCAAATGGCAAAGTAAAAATAACCCCGTCTGCTGTTATTTGGTGTACTACAGTTTAAAACCCTGTGAATATGAGACTGAGCTCTGAGAGAAGACCGAGGCATGCGTCAAGGTCTTCTCTGAATTAAGTATGTCGTGCTCTCAGTGGCTTTGTTTGGTTTGCTCTGGATGTTTCCGTATGCTAACTGATGTCTCCTGATCCTTTGTGGTGGAACACAGCAGTGACGGGACTGAATTTTACTCATGACTTCCTGCCTGATCCATGACAAAGTGCTAAAGCTGGACTGAAAGCATCTCATTCAGTCACTGTTTCGAGTAAAACCACAGACAATCATCCAAAACCAAGTCCTTACGAAGCAACGCAAGCTAAAGGAAGAAGTTGAAAGAAAACAGGTTGTATTAATCATACTGAGCATGACAATGAATGTAATTCTTTTAAATGGGTGTAGTTCAACAAGTTGTGTTTATTTAACAATCAGGTAAATCTGGGAGTGCTTAATCTGAGCAGTCTTGTTCCATACTGAACATCTTGGCCCGTGTTTAATGCTGAACTGTCTCCTTGGCTGTGATCAGACCGCTGCTGTAATGCTACTTATATCATGACGATCCCTGTGAGAACCCACAGAGTAATGACTTCCTAATCCATCTTAACAATTAATCTGATTTGGCGATGTAAGTTCAATTTATTAACAGGGAAACAGTGAACTACTACTAAAAGAATGCATTTATTTATTTAAAAAATGTGTTTCTGTTGATAATCGGCTATAATTTTAAGTCTGTTCATGACTAAAATCACCTCAATCCATTACAGTGCTCTGAAAAAAATGCTGGTTCCTGTTCATAACATCAGTCTTGTGAAGATCGTGGAGGTTATAATGTACACACAGTTCAAGTCATCACGTCCCATGCTGAAAATCAATACAGAAGTGGCAAAAGTTGTTTTCCTGAATGGCCTCTTGAGGCCGGCTCCACAAACAAGTCCACCCTCTTGAACTTTTAGCTGAATGTCACCTCCAGTGGACAAAAACTGAGATCATGAAGTTTTCCTCAACTTCAGGCTTTAAAACCAGTTAAGAAATATATATATTTTTTTAAGTTTGCAGTGTAAATAAATATTAAAAAAAAAAAGCATTCCACAACATTAGTTTCCAACAGTTTAATTTGATACATGGTTCTGGATTTATATACAGGTAGTCCTCGAGTTACGAACGGGTTCCGTTCCTACGCACCGTTCGTAACCCGATTTTAATGTAAGTCGGAACTCATTACACGTGGTGTTCGTAAGTCCAGATTTTTGCCGTAAGTCAGAAAAAGAACGGTAAACGGCTTTTTAAACACGTCTTTTTTTCAACGTAACACAACACCAGCATACATTCTGTACCCTAAACATGTACAGTAATGTATTTCCAAGCAGTTAGCTAACACAGTACCCTCAAAAAACACAAACTACTGCACAGTACGTTTCATAATGAAATA
>JAVCKU010000128.1:15076247-15094718 GCA_032273985.1 Hypsolebias coamazonicus | reverse complement strand
ATGTTTCATCCTTCATCTAAAGGACTTCATCAGCCCGAGGAGCCACAACAAACTCAGTCCCATAAGTAGCACACTCACATAGTGGGCCAACCAATTTGATGATGATAAGATGGTTTCTGTAATCTGCCCTCTCCCCCGTCGACTCCTCTGAGGCAGCAATGGCTACAGTGGTTCAAAACAACAAAGTTCATGCTCGAACGGAAAGTTCAAGGAGTCGAAGAGGGAGAGGGTGGACTCCAGAAACCATCTTATCACCATCAAACTGGTTGGCCCACTATGTAATGGTGCTACCTATGGGACCAGTGTTTCCCCTACCATTATACAAGCGGGGCGCCCCGCCCCGTCAACAGAACCGAGCGCCCTGTCTACCAAAGCCACCCCCTCAACCACCTGGTGGCACTGATGTAACGCTAAACTAGCAGCTTGCAATGCAGGTGCACGAGCTAAAAAGCTAAAGGCAGCTTCTTCCCTCATTCTGAACCCTCACGCTGACCCCCCCGCTTCTAAAACTATCAGTACAGACAGCGCGCTGCACTGCTCAGGACGTGTTTCAGTCCGTCCCCCGCAACAAAACTCATGGACGAGATGGGCGCCTTGTTGGGGACTGAGTTCGTTGTGGCTCCTCTGACTGATGAAGTCCTTTGGATGAAAGACAAAATGTTTCAACAAAAAGAAACTGTCCAGAGGACCTGACTTATGGTAACTTTGTTGGATTTTTTTACCTGGATTTTTGAGCATGAACTTTGATATTAAACTGGTAGCTAATTCCCAGCATTCCTTGAAGAACTGCACATCGCCCGCTGCCGTTCACGCCACAGTTTTAAACTAAAATCCTCCGAGGATGAGAAAAGAGGGGCTGTGGTGAGTCAGTGGTCAGCTCTGGACACTGCAGCCAGTCCGTGCCTTCGTTTGTATTAAAAAATTTAACCCTAAAGCTACAAAACACACAAATATGAGCACAAGTACAATACACTAGAGAACAATAAATGACCTCATCTGATGAAAAGTAAATCCCTGTTTGATTTGCAGCAAATCTAGTAATCCAAAGTAGATTACTGAAAGGCAATTATGAAGTTGTGGGTTTTATTTCCCCCTCCAATGCTGCTGGTACGTTGAAGTAAAATGACATATTGCCTCGTGGTCGGACAGATCGGTCAATAACAGCATGATCCCATGACATCACCACGGTAATTAGTTTTCTTTTCTGGTCTTAAGAGTATGAACGTATAAATGGAAAAAGATTGACGTGATGAATTTGTGTTCATGCTTTTAGTTTTTTTAGTCCTCTCCCCAAAGCAGAAGCTCTCCACACCCTCGTTCTACAACATTTAACAATGAAAACAACTATCTGAACACTCATTCTAGCTCAATAAATCTGCCTGTCTGTGAACTGGATGTACACCCAAGGAAAAAAAAAAAAAATTTGAAAACTGAGCCTTGGGTTTCATTTTGTGTGTGTTACCTTGCAATTTGAAAGTTTTCAACCAAGTTATCCAACAAGCGGTTGTTTCTTAGGTCTTGCTCTGTCATTTGCTGAGAAAAAAAAAAAAAATACAGTATTAGCCTATAATAAAATGTTTTACTTTGCATCCCTCCAGATTTATTCTATCCATTTATTAGTTTTCCTACAAAAAAAAAAAAAATCAACAATCAAGGTTCTTCAGTTAACTACAGATACAAATCAGCAAACCATCAGAAAAATCATTGCATTAATGAAGCAGAGGCACAACACCGTTAAGATCATTTGCTTAATTAAAAAGAATATCTGATCAGTTGTCTCAGTGTGTCGTCATTAGGTTAATAACCTTCAGTGTTTAGACATTGCTACACTAAATCGTGCTCATACTCACTGTATTGCAGACTGGACATAGCAGCTTATAGGAAAGAAACTTCCTGATGCACAAAGAGCAAACTGTAGGATGAAACAAAAAAACAGTTTATGTTCTGCTTAATTCAGAAACAGTTACACATTTTATTCTTAAAATATGTTTCAACCTAATATTTCACTTGTTTGTAATGCTACTTGTTAAAATCCTGTTTACAAAACATCCATCTTTTTATTTTTTTTGGCACAGGGAAGCTGGTGTTTGTCTCCAGCAGTCACTGAGTGAGAGGCGGGGGACACCCTGGACAGGTGGTAAGTCCATCACAGGGAAACTATGAGGCAAACAAGACAAACAACCATTTATACACACACACACACACCTGGGGCCAGTCGAACTGCTGACAAGTGGTTGTGAAATAGTTACAGTTCTGTCAAGAGTAACTTCTGTTTAGTGTTTTTACATTTGTTGCACTGCACTCATTCAGTCTGAAACAGTAGCATGCATCTCCCTTTCAAATGTGGAGGAACACTTCAAGTCTAGTAAGAAATTCACAGAAAATGATCATTTTTAAAAACAATAACTTTATACAGTACATAGGGAAACAGTTAATGATGTTTATCAATACTTGTACACTGACGGTTTAACTTCTTGAACTTCTTTTCTTTTTGCATTTGATGCAAATTTAAAAATGATATTGGACACGAGTTTTTATTACAACTGTTTTGACCAGTGTCCTGTACGATGTATCATTAAGGATTTCCTGTTTGTGAGGAGCTTTGTTTGGTCAACATTGTTGTTTTTAAATGGACTACATAAATAAAATGAACACTGATATATGGTTAAAAAAAATATCTATATATTCTTTCAAAATATATTGTAGAAAACTATAACAATGCAATCCAGCAAAGTTCAGTCAGGTCATCTGGACATTTTCTTCTTTTGTTGTTGTTGTTGCTGAGACGTTTCGTCCTTCATCCAAAGGACTTCATCAGTCTGAGGAGCCACAACAAACTGAGTCCCACAAGCAGCGCACTCCCATAGTGGACCAACTAGTTTGCTGGTGACAAGATGGTCTCTGGGGCCCACCTTCTCCCCCATCAACTTCTCTGAGGCAGCCACAGCCAAAGTGGTTCAACACATCAAAGTTCATGCTCAATAATCCAGAGAGAAAAATCCAACAAAGTTCAGTCAGGTTGTCTGGACAGTTAATTTTTTTATTTTGTTGAGCCAGTTCGCCCTCCATCTGAAGGGCTTCATCAGTATGAGGAGGCACAAACAAACTGTTTTCCCCACTAAGAAGTACACTCACACCAACCAGTTGTTGGTTGGTAACTGGGAACTGGAGAAAAGTTGGACAGTTGGAAACTGTCCAGACGATCTGACTGAACTTTGTTAGATATTAAAAAATAAAAATAAATAAACGAAATAAAAATGGCTACACTGTAAAGCAATATAAAGTACTAAAAAACAGGAACAGGTTTGCATGTTTTTGCCATGAACTTAGCAGATGTTTGAAACTACTTAGAGAGGTAAAAAAAAATAGTGGACATAGTTCAAATAGTGCAGCATATCACTAGCAAACTGGTTGGTCCACTATGTGTGTGTGCTGCTTGTGGAACTCAGTTTGTTGTGGCTCCTCAGACTGATGAAGTCCTTTGGATGAAGGACGAATTGTCTCAACAAGAAAAAAATAAAAAAAAAAGTAAAAAGGAAAATAAACCGTCCAGATGACCTGACTGAACTTTGTTGGATTTTATACCTGGATTATTGAGCATGAACTTTGATAACAATGCAATATTCTCTGGCTCTATACTCCCTGGCCTTTGACACCATCTGTGATGTTGACTTTTAATTATTTTAATCATTCTTTCTTGTCTGATTGTTTTATTATATGTACAGCACTTTGGTCCCATGGGTTTTTAAAGTGCTCTATAAATATATGGTATTGTGTGGTATTCTTTTTTTCAGTCTCACAAAGTAAATTTCTAAATTACTTTTATTCTAGAAAATTAAAAAAGACTAATGCAAATTGATCAGAGTATTAAAAACAGAATAAGCTCTGCTTTAATTCCCTCTTCCATGTGTATCAGATGAACCACTAACAAACTGAGGTGTGCAGACCTGTGTGATGCTCCCAGTGGAAAATCTGCATCATCAGAACTTCTGGCTTGACTCTAAAAAGATGCTGTTTCAGTCTCCTGAGTGAAATACACTCTACTGCTCCTTGAGACATGCAGCAAATGGACTTTTGATGAAGCAGCAGCTTCTCTCGTCTTAAACACAAACTTTGATAGTTTCAGCTTGAACTTTTAATCGACTACTGAAGGGCAGGCAGTTTCAGCAAGCTCGCCACAACTTTTCTACAAATTGCTGGGCTGAGTTAACAAACTGTTATTAAACTCAGAGAGGAGAGCTTGACAGAATGTTGAGTTCTGTGTGGTAATTAAAATAAATTATGCAGAAAGAACAGCTCTTTTGTCTAAATCCTGCTTCTTCTTCCAGCAGCTGTCAGAACGCTTGTGTTTTGTTGCATTTTTTCTTTGTCGTGCCCTAAAACTGAGCAAACCCCACTGCATGTTTAAACACACAACTTTCTGCTGCTGCTTTCAAAAAGACTCCAACTGTTTTCTGAACGACAGCTCAATTTTTTCATGACTACACAACTTACTCAGTGGTCTCCTTCACACACACACACACAGCTTTGTTAAACTTGTTATTTGTATCACAATTATCAAAAAAAAAAAAAAACAGCTTTGCTTGTTACTTACAATTGTGTGAGCACTTAGTCATCATTGTGATGTTGAGGAAGTCGAAGCAAATCGGACACCGCAGCAAAGCATCGACATTCTGTGGAGGAAAAACACTATAAAACAATGTCCTAAAATAATTGTGTAATAAAACAGAGTAGTGTGGCCTTAATAAAACAGTATATCTAACTGTGTGATAATAAATGTTAACTGTGATTATTAGACAAATGCCTGAAAAGGTTGTTAAAATGGTTTCCAATGATCTGTAGAAAAACAACTTGATGAAACCAACACATCATTTTTTTCATCACTGTTAGTATTCTCTTTTGCTGTTAATGTTAATAACTCTTGACTAAATTCAGTTCAGTTCATGTGTTTCATGGTCACTCCGTTTGTGGGGTCACCCTGCTCTTGGTAGATTTACACATGACACATCTTCCTTCCATTTCTTGACGATGGATTTATCATGACTTGTATTTTTGTTCTTCTTGTTTTCATTTTAATTTGACAAACATGTAAAGCTCTTTGGTCAACTTTTGCTGTTTTTATATGCTATAAAAATAAACTGACACTGAGCTCATTCATACTGACAGATAATCTCTGTGCGGCTGAGGTCAAAGCAAAAACGATGAGGGACTCAACTTCTGTGGTGGCATCTCTAGACTGTAAGAACAACCTGCCATTTGAGATTTAACAGCACACAGTTTATACCAGTAGGTCCTAAAGTTTTCAGCTTTTGACTCACAAAATCATACTGACAGAGGCATATGGAGCCAACTATTGACAGTTGAGGAATATGAACACAAAGTTGCTAAAAAAAAACCCATAATGACAACAACATAAAGAGCCATAACAACCATCCATCCATTATCTTAACCAGCTTCTTCCTTTTCGGGCCGCAGGGATCACTGGTGCCCAAGTCCAGCTATCAGTGTGCGAGAGGCAGGGTACACCCTGGACATGTCTCCAGTCCATCACAGGGACACAGAGACAAATGAGACAAACAACCATTCACTCTCTCACTCACATCTAGGGACAATTTAGAGTTACCACTCAGTCTAACATGCATGTTTTTGGTCTATGGGGAGAAACTGGAGTACCCAGAGAAAACCCACACATGCACGGAGAGAACATGCACCCAGAAAGGCCCCTGGCTGGCATTCGAGCCGACAACCTTCACACTAAGAGGTGACAGCTCTACCAACTGCACCAACGTGTCTAAAAGGTCTAGGTTTGGGTCTTTACTGGGCTTTTTTTCTGCATGGAGTTCTCCCTGTGCAAGTACGAGTTCTCTCAGGGTTCTTCAGTTTCCTCCTACAGTTAAATACCATACGTTTGATTAATGGTCAACTCTAAATTTTCTGTCTTGTTTGTCTTTATGTGACTGGAAACCTGCCCCGGATGTTGGGTGACTGAGATCGGTAACCACATGACCCAGAACAGGAACAAAGCAGGTCCAAAGACAATGTATGGGTATACCGTAGTCTCCTGCTACTTTGTGGTTTGTTTATTGCAGACTTGCTCTATCGCAGTTTTTCAAAATAAGCTTGGACATGACACACATTTGGCTGATTGATGGATGAGCCACACGATCGGCATGAAATTTTTATTTAAAATAAATTATTTTAAATTATTTAACACCTGTTGCACGTTTGTGTAACCCTTACCGCAGGATAAACTTCCTGCTGCAGCTGATCAACAGTTCTCTGTGCAGAGCGGAGAAGTGGGCGTGACCAAGAGCGCTTGCAGGCGGCAAAGAGCAGAGGAGGCAGGGAGCTGAAATCATGACATGGTGTGCTCTTTTAGAGCAGTTTACAGTTTAGAAACCTTGTTCAGAATATTGCAAGGGTGTGAGAAGAGTTTAAAACGCCTTTATATTTAGATAGATACAGTATATGTATACTAAAATAAACTGCTACTTGTATTATTGTTCCTACTTGCGGTTTTTCACTTATCACAGGTCTTCAGGGTACAGATCCCCCACAATAAACGAGGGACTACTGTACTGACCTAAAATGTGGTGTAGTGGTACTGATCCCCAGCACTGGCCTAATGGAGTAGTTGGAGCAGGTGCACCCCCACTTTCTAAAGTGAGGATAACCTTTTGTTGCTCCCTAGCTTTTTTTTATTTTATTAAAACATATCGCCCTCAACAATAAGACTACAGCTTATAGTGTTTTTGTAATTCAAATTTTATTTTCTTAGTAAACAACTGCTATAATTGGTTCAATCCAGCCTTAGCTCCGTTGACGTTAGCTGCTGTCTTGCTACTCCGACAGCGTTCAGCTGTGGAGATAAGAAGTCATTTTGCCATTACTGTAACTGTTTGCAGTCAACTCTGTTAGCAAAATATCTCACAAACCTCTTGATGAATTTTAATTAAACTTTCAGATGGATGTACATCTAAAGCTGATTAGCTTTTGGAGTCAATCTAATTCAAGATACCTGCCACACCTAACTGAAACTAGCCAACCCATCAATGGATAGAACTCCGTCGGTTTTACTGATGTTGAGCTAAAATTTGGGGTGGTAGTAGCTTGGAGTCATTCGCAACACATACTCCGAGCACGGCGTTTCATATCACGAGACTGTGCATTGAAATTGTCAAGGTTTAACCAAAACAACTAAGACATACTTTGTATAATCTCCTCCATGCATCTGTTTGGTGTTGGAGTTGTTAGTGAAGCTGCCCTGCTGCTGCAAGTACCTACCCTCTTCTGGTCCTCCAACAGTTTCTCAGGCAGGTTCTGTTCCAGCTTCTGGGTGCAGTTAGAGAATTGTGACACAAACAAGACTGTTAGTATTCATGCAGTACTGACAACGTAGTTGTCAGGTTAAACACCACATCATGTACTTATTAGCTGTTACAAGAGGCCATGCAAAGGTCTGCTGCCATGCTTTTACTGCAAGGGCTGAAGTGGGTTCAGAGCTGCGCTGCACACAGTGTCATCCATTAATCTTTACCTAATTCTCTAAACCTCAATGAATGCTAGTTTTTGTGCTTAAAACTAACCCTCACTTTTGACAGGAAGGTACATCATGACACATAGAGAGCAAATGTTTGATATAATCATATGTTTACACATAAAGTTAAACACACGCATTTATTACTGTGGGGGGCCAGGCCGAACCAATCCCACCTGTTATTAGGCAAGAGGCAGGGCACAGCCCAGACAGGTCCATCACAGGTTGACACCAAAACATGAGACAAACAACCATCCATGCTCACACTCACTCTAAGGTCAGGTAAGGATCACCAGTTATATAGTTTTAAAGTGTGGGAGGAAGTCAGGGTGCTGAGAAAGGTTAATAACAAACAAAGAAAACCGCTCATCTAAAATTACCAGTGCCTACTTCTTGTAAGACATTCTTGAATTTCTGTGCAGTCATGTGAAAGATTTTCTCCTCCGGGCAAATTGCTGGCACTCATCTGCAAGACCTGTTTTTGTGATCCGGGTTCCTCCTTCCTGACACATGAGCTTATTTATTTATTACTTGGGAACTCCTCCAACTCAACACTGACAAACAAACTACTGTTAATACTTGGGTCCCAGATTTAGTCAATGTATAAATGATACGACCCTTTGTAACATAGATGTGTTCAGATGTAAGTTTATGTCACAGGACGTTGTCAGTATTTATGAATGAATCTAGCTTTTTTTTTTTAATCTAGCTTTTTTTAAATCTAGCTGTTGTTTTTTTTCTACTTTACCTTTTGATTGTCCTTTTGGTTGCTATTTTTTTTTTTAGATTTGTAAAAACAAACAAAAATAAATAAATTTGTATGCTTCTTTTAGGATTGTCTATTGTTGTCATTGTTATTCACTGTTGTCATCACTCTTTGTTAAGAAATCAGGTCTCTCCTGTAAATGAGTCCCCGAGGCTCAATGGGATTAACCTGTCTAAATAAAGGTTGAATGAATGTAAGTCTGGTAAATTAAAGCTAATTTATTCAGTAATGCATTTCAGAAGAACAAAATGTGCCTTAACATACTTTTTATGTTTGTTTTTAAAGGTGCAGCATTGTGGGACGTTATGTGAATGATTTTTTTTTTTTTAAATTCTAGTTCTTGTGACACCACTGTTGATAATATTACGGACTTCATGTGATTCAGAAGTCAAAACTCAGACCTCGGATTGGCATTAAACTCCCTTTGTCATGTGTCAGTTGCAAGTTGGACTTGCAACTCGTCACGTGTGAGAAAGCCATATTGGATTTTGAGGTCAGAGGTCGGTGAGTAATCCCTGATTTTCGGAGACAGACGAGTGTTGATTGTTGTAATTTATCACTTGGAAATTTCAACTTCCGAGTACAAACAGAATGCATGACACAAACCTAGAATCTGGTTAAAGATCAGACACTCTTTTTTTGTTTTAATTTATGTTTTTAGAACATAAACCATAAAGAATGGCTTGAGATTTCCAAGACTAGTCAAGTACCGTCTTTTTCAGACTATAAGGCACACTTAAAATCCTTTAATTTTCTCAAAAATCAACAGTGAGCCTTATAATCCGGTGCACCTTATGTATTAATTCTGGTTGTGCTTAATGACCTTGAACCAATTTTATGTGGTACATGGCGCTCAAAAATCTGTCAGTGTTTTAGTTTTGCTTAATGCGCCTTATAGTCTGAAAAATATGATGACATAGAACATATATACAGTACATCAATATATCTGTACAGGAGGTGGGGGTTACTGAACACACACACAGTATATTTGCTTTTAGTGGTTTATCTGTTTTCAGTATTTTACCTTGTTTCATGATGCTTGATTTTATGGTTTTATATCACTACTTTTGTTTACTTTTCATTTTATATGCATTTTGTTGCTGTTTGTTTCTGTGGTTTTGTCTAAACAGGTCTCGCTTGTAAATGAGTCCTCGTGACTCAATGAGACTAACCTTTATAAATAAAGGTTGAATGAATTGATGTGCTAATAATTTTTTAACTTATTTTTATATATGAACGTTCCTGTTCAGTGCCCTGAGATGGCGCTTTATAAATAAACTGAATTGAATATAAAACAGATCCATTATAGTATGAGTGAGAACTTATGACATTCATATAAGTTTATTGAAGAATAAACTTTTTTAATCTGATCTGGTAAACTGTTTAGTCGGTTGAGCTTTTGTGAGCACATACTTCCTTTTGAGGATTTTCCTTTTGTTAAAGTCTGCAGTTCTGGTTTGACAGACTTCTGCTGTAGTCCTGATTTATTTTAAGTAGTAAAACGCACAATATATTTGTACTCTTCAATTTTTATTGAAAAAATGAAGTAAAAAGAAAATTAAAAAACACAATACATCCATTCCCTCTTAACACAGGGCTATTCAACTGGTGGCTCAGGGGCCAAATCAGGTCCATGTGTGGACTGAGTTCGTCCCACCAGTGGGTTAATTTTTAAACAAAATTAGATTTTAAACCATAAAACAAATTTACTTAATGACAATAACTGCTGCATGTCCAGCCCCTGAGCTCTTGGTATTCACTAACTCTGGGCTGTGGCCCCCCCTGAGCAGTATAGTTGAACAGCCCTGCTCTAACAGTAACAAAACACGTTTTATGTACGTTCAGTGGAAATCTGACATCTTGGCAATAACTTACAAGTAGTCAAGATAAATTAGTCAAACTTATTAATGATTTATAGAAAAAGGTTCCTAAAACAAAAACAGCATATCTGTAAAAGACAAACAACACTGTGCAAAACTCTTAAGCTACTCTGCAAAATGTGTTCTTGTATTTTGCAGTGCAGTGCACCAATAAAATATTCCCATTCTAGACATTATACATTTAAATGTTACAGTAAAGCAATCTAAAAAAAATATCAGACAATAAATACACAATGTTTGTTGTATCCAGACTTTGTCAACTGTTAATTTAAGGAAAGTGCTTCTTGTGTTTCTTCCACAGGATGAGCCGTTTTGAGGTGAGCAGGTGTGTGACCACACTGAGCAGCATTAAAAAGATCGTCATCGACATCACAATCACATAGTGACTGATGCTGCAACAAAGACAAATTTAACTTGTTAATATCTGTGCCTCAAAGAATCCCACAGGAAGTAGCACAACCACTGAAGGGAAGGACAGGGTGAGTATTTATGTAGGTGGTGATAAATTAACAGTTTTCCAGACGTAACTCACCTCGTGCCGATGTCCAACCAGCTCCCATAGTCTTGCACCATGAAGAAAAAATGCTGAGGAAGAGGAGCATGTTGAACAAATTATTATATGCGTCTCAGATCATTTCTATTTCAACAAAGAATCCTGGTAAAGAATAAATAAATGGGAACGATGATTGCAACGCACCTTTAATTCAACATTAAACCTTTCAAACTGAGACAAAATGTCTTACCAGAGCCATGACATCAGAGATGACCAGGACAATGAGAAACAAACTGCAAAACAGGAAACAAAAGAACACAAGTTAAAATAAATTCAAAATACAGGCAGGATCTAGGACTGGGCTTTGTAGAATCTAGTCGATATCTTCAGGCATGTGTTCAGGACATGTTTGGTTCTACATTGTGTGTAATAGATACAATCTAATAACTCCACATCCGTAACCATTCTGCAGTGAGGTAGTGGTGGTTTATAAGGGTCCAGAGTGGACCAGGGGGCAACCTGTTCATGAAGGCCAGATCAAGTGTCTGATGATGGATGATCTGAAGCAGGACTGGCCCAATGGCTTGGCGTCAACCTTATTGTGCCCATAATTTATTCATATTCATGCATTCGTACTCATCATGGTCAGGCCTGCTTGACATGAGCAGAAGCAGGGTGCATGTGGTCGAGGTTTTGGTTAAAAATAAAGCCACCTGCATCCTCTCATGCTGCTGAAGTGTATTTCCTTATCCACAACAAGGCTGAAACCATCAGCTTGGATTAGACCAGGGCTTTCAGGAATTAAAAAACATAGACCCCCTTCAAACCAATGAAACAACATTTCAGTCTTTTTGGTTTTGTATTTTATACAAGCAACATCTGCACAACCTGTGCCCGACGCATGTTCTGGGACTTATAGTCAGTATCTTTCCTAAGTTAGAGGCACGCAGGTAAGGACTGAGGAGTTGGAGAAGAAGTTTCTAGTGTTGCTGCAGCAGCCGAGTGATGCTGCATCACAATCAGGCTGGTGAAGGAGGCGTCTCTGTCCCTCTAGTTTGAGTAAATTATTTAAAGAAGTTGTTTTCAAGGAGATTGTTGCAGAGCGACATGGTCATGAGCAGTGCAGATGTGGTCAGCATCGTGCTGGCATGGCATGATCTTTTAGCTCACGGCTACATCCTGCTGCAGTCCTACAATCTAGTCTTCCTATTGTTATTTTCACCACAGAGAGAAGTTGTTCACACTTGTGAACACAAATAAAATTAAACCACATGTGTGATGAGAAGGGAGGGGGGGGGAATCTCATGAAACTGTACAGTCAATGTTTCACTTCCACCTCAGTGTCTGAGACTCTTTTCCTCTCAACTCAAACGGGTTAACAAGAAATTCAAACTTTTTTCCCCTCAACGTCAAAGTCGATAAATCAATTTGCGAACTGTAAACTATGAATACGACACCTTGTTTTATTTTTAAAAGAATTGTCTTCATTTTACATCAACAACGAACAAACTTTCTCTCAGCCTGGCTAATTTCTGACAGTTGTTCTGTTTTAAATAAATGCAGGACGGGCTCTTCTCCTCTAAACACGTAGCTGCAGGAGGCTTCACTGAGGTGTCTGCATGGTCCTAGTGCCTGACATTTCTGTTTGAACTGCTGCCACACAAAGTGCATTCAATAATAAATTCACCAGACGTCACGAGACGGGGATTTTTGGAAGGGTGTAAGACAGTTTTCAACTAGATGAGCAATCACATGACTTTTTAATCTTGGAGGACTATCCTAGTTTACATAGTAGGGTCATTGTGGGGAACATGCTGCAGATGGATAGAGCTTGGTGAGGATGCAGTGCAGCATATTAAGGATGTAGAAATTAAAAGGGCTGAGCAGAAACATACCATATTTTTTGGACTATAAGGCGCAATATCAATGAACGGGTCAGTTTTCATACATGAGGTGACAGGACTATAAAGTGCATTAAGCAAAATAAGTTCATTTCAACAGATTTTTTTAGCGCTATGTACCACATGAAATTGGTTCGTGGTCAATAAGCACAACCAGAATTAATACACAAGGCTCACTCTTGATTTTTGAGAAAATTAAAGGCTTTTAAGTGTGCGTTATAGTCTGAAAAATACGGTAACTACAATGTCATGATCTAATCAAATTCAGACAGGTAGCTTAGATCAACTACTCAACAATCATTAGATCACAGAATTGTTTCTTTGAGCTCAATACATTTTACTGATGAGTTCTTTTAGAGTCAGAAGTAAAAAAAAATATAAAAAAATACCTTCTTGATGAGAGCTGAGTTGCAACTTGAATGGTCTCAAACGTGCACATTACTATGATGAATGGAATGATAACCTGCAAGAACAAAAAATAATCTTAAGAGGTATTTTTTATCAGTTACCTGAAAATATTTTGGTTGTAAATCATGACCAGGTGTTTGTCTGTCTGTTTTGCTACTTTGACATCTTTGTTTTAACTTGTTTAAAAAAATCAGTATTTCTCTCTTATGTTTGTCTTTTGTTGATTGTCCAAGGAAAATCTACTGTTGCTGTTGTCATCATTCTTAGTTATTAGCCAGGTCTCTCTTGTAAATGAGTCCTCGAGGCTCAATGAGACTAACCTGCCTAAATAAAGGTTGAATTAATGAATGAAAAATAAAACCAGTACCGCTATAAACGTTTTATTGGTCTTTAGGGTCAGATAAAACAGTCTGCAGAAAGAGAAGTGAAATCGCAAATGAGCAAAAATAGGACAAGGAAATTAAATTATTATTTTTTCCAAGCCTGTGTATTTAAGACAGATAATATAGCGTGGGTGTGTTTTAACTTAAAGTAATTTACAAAAGTACAGCACCTTCCACATCATGAGCCCTCCCATAATGAAGGGGTTGAAAACGGTGAGGAAGCAATAAACGGAGGCCGGGTCAAAGCTGGATAAAAGCAAACAAAAAGGGGAATAAGTATTAACTGACAAAACCAAACGTGACCGTTCAACTCTTGAGACGAAAATCTGTGGCTGAAACGGCGCACAATACACTTTTTGTGCACAGTCAACTTTATTTGGTACCAAACTTTAGAAACCAAACCTTTAAATGAGACATAACATAAGAAACCATCTTGTTTAAACATAGCAAAGATGCTCTTTACACTTTATTCATCAGCTTCCTGTATTCTAATGACAGATGGCTTTTAATTTCAAAGAGCACAACACTTCACCAAACTTAAACCACTTCAACTTCCTCATTTACACTACAACTGTAGCACCAGCCCCTCCTACGTGTATTCAGATATACATGACATAAACACACATTAACATACCTGTTAATGGATGCTATGTTCCCTGTGCCAAAGAAAGCTGTTATTATAAAAAAGGCCTGGAATAAAATTGACAATTAGGGAAAACTTAAAGGAATATTAAAATTAGTATTATTTTGGGGGGTGGTTAGGTAACCTTTCTGACAATTCATATAAAGGATACAAAAAAATATGATCTCCTGACATCGTCCAGCCTCAGTTGTCGGATTCTGGAGATGTCAATGCTCGCTGAGAAATCGATAGTGGACAGCTGAAAAGAAGAATGAATAACTTTATATAGCCTGAAAATGTACTCTGAAAAAAAATGATACATTCTTGTATGTTTCTATATCTGTATGTCAGAGTTTCTGTGTCTTAAGTGTTTCATATATAAATAATTAGGTAAGATACTATGGGATACTTAAAATATTACAGTATATAATAATAAAACTTTTAAAGCATTTTGTGTCTGTGCGTTTGTTTGTACAGTTAACAAAATATTTTGTGAACCAATAGCCACTGCTAAACATTATCAAACATAAAAATAGTTATAACCCAGCTAACTTTACAAACACTGAGCTGAGATTTGATGTGGTAGTAGTTGATGGTCATACCTGTGATATGCTATGAGCTCAATCACATCTTAAAATGTCACATGAAATGTGTGCTTTATATACAGTAGTCCCTCGGTACTTTGCAGTTTAACTTTGGCAGACTCTTTTGCAGGTTTTCAACATGATTGTAGGCCTGTCGCAATAAACAATAAATCAATTAATCGCAAGATGAATGAAAATTATCGACCTCATTTTCATTTATCGGCTTTATCATTTCTTCGTGTCTCTATCTTTCTACTGAAGACACTGGATGACAAAAGGTTCAACTCCCATGCTCTTCACTGAGCCCTCCCTTTCTCTTTTCTTTTTAAACTCCATTTTAATCGTCCAAAATTGCGTTTTTCGATCATTAAAAGCAGCTAAGCTGAGAAGCTAACCCCTTAGTCGTGTTGAAGCTCCAAAATTCACAGTTGAAAACCCATGCTTGCGTCTAAAAAGTTTTTTCTTGCAAAAAACAAGCTGAGAACTTGTTTACTGTTTTTTTTTTTAATTACTTAAAAGCTTTCTGTGTAAAATGCTATGCTAAAGAGTTCAAACCACACCAAACGTCCACCATTTTGAGAACCAAAGAGAGACAGCCCATGTCATGTCAAGGACCATCACTCCCATTTTTCTTAAAGAGACATGCTACTGGCTCCCTCACTATCCATCCTTCAGTTCAAACTGTCTTACACTGCCATGTGTGCCAAAGTGGTCAAAAATGGTATTACATACAAAACAAATAAAATAAAATAAAAATTCTTCTTACATTTGACAATAATTACTAATTATTGTCAAATTTCAAACAATATTATCGTTTATCGCAATAATTTCTGAGACAGTTAATTGTCCAGCAAAATTTGTTATCGTGACAGGCCTAGATAAGCAGCATTAGCAGCATTCCATGGCATTCAAGTGAAGCAGATTATATCACTTATAATGTTAAACTAAAAAAGGTGGGGGGGTTAATGAAGAAGAGGCGCATCTGTCAGCATAGCAGTTTTCACAACTCGTATACAATTTACTAAAGTGGCTTTGCAAGCACAATAACACAACTGTTTTTTACTGTGTGAGATTGTTTAACATGATCTGTTTAATCAATGATTCCATTTTTAAATTCCAATTAAAAACACTGTTACATTTGTTATTTCACAGAACATTTGGTGTTATTTACTGTCATCGCACAGTAAAATGTGTAATTTTAGCAGATCACACAGCAAAATGTGTAATTTTAGCAGCTGCTTTTGAAACACAATGAAAATTTCAGCCCTCTGCGTCAAAGCGTTTGGCTGTGGCGTTTAAGTGTTCCAACACAGTTAAGCCATCAAGAGACCAGAAATGATAACACACACAGGCAGGGCCAAAACCTCAGGGAATGGGGGGATGCTAAAACGAGATTTCAGCGAGGCTGTGCGATGAGAGCGGCAGAGTCCTCAATCCTGATTTGAATGACATAAACATGGCAAATATAATCTCCCTTAATCGCTTTTTTTTTTTTTTTGAGGGGGTATTGATGAAACCCAACCAGAGACCAAGGGAAGAGCTTATGCAGATTTTGCTAGTGCTTATGTGCATTTTAAGATTACCGTATTTTTCAGACTATAAGGCGCACCGAATTAAAAGGCACATTAAGCAAAACAAAACAGTCAGATAAGTCAAACTTTATTCATCTCATTCACATTAACCACATAAAATCGGTTTGAGGTTAGTAAGCACAACCAGAATTAATGCATAAGGCGCACCTGATTATTATGTATTACAATGGGATTTACCTGCCTAAAGGTTGAATGAAAAATAAGGCTAACTGTTGATTTTTGAGAAAATTTAAGGACTGTAAGCGCACCTTATAGTTAAAAAAAAGGTACATTACTATATTTTTGTCATTTAAAAAATCTTTGATTTTAAACTATTGTGAAGAGTAGAGTAGAAACTATATTCATTCCATCTTGTACTTTGTAGATTGCATATAAACCTTAGTCATCAATGTTGTGTAGAAGTAGTACTTTGTAATTTGACCAATATATTTAGTTACATTTCTTTATGCATTTATGACGCAATTGGAACCAAAACAAAACAGTGAAGGAACATCAGGTTTGAAAGATGGTTTAAAACATTAAAGATAAGAACAAGTTTTTCCTGCTTAATTCTTTTCATATTTTATTAAATGCACTTTTACGTGGACTGAATGAATAGGAGGTGAACATAGATCAAAGCTGTATTTTTACTTTATAAGGTGATGTACAGCTGCAGGGGTCGGCATTAGAGGTTTGGCTGTTGCTTTTCTTTCAGCTGCTCCATTTTTCAGTGGTCGCCGCACTGGCCGTGAACCTGCATAACATATTTGGCAAAACCTGGGCTCAAACCCACAGCCCCTGGATTACAAGATAACAGCTCTACCCACTGAGCTACCGCAGCTCCTTGTGGCTTTGGCTTTTATCACTTCAAATTTTATCTGGTGACCATGTTAAATTCACAAATTAAAATACAAATTTACATGAGTGGAGTTCAAACTGAATGCTGACTGCAGTTTCTCTTGTTTCAACACTGCCAAAATACAAGAAAACACATCTTTACTGTGTGTTTCTTTTCTTTTCTTCTGTATTTTTGTTTGTTTCAGTTTTCTTCTGCAATTTACTCCACGCATTTGGAGTTAGTGCCATTACTTTTTAGGCCTTTATAGATATTCAGTCCTGATTTTCTATGTGAAACTGTCTCGTGTAGTTTGGACTTCAGGTTGTCTACAGAGCTGATGCCATTGAAGCTCATTTAGTCTGTCAGCTGACAGTTATCCAAACACAACTGAACTACATTGAAATAATAAAAGAAAATACTTTTAAACTTAACAGGGAAACATGTTATCCAGTAAGTCTATTTGAGAAACCTCATATGTGACCATATCTTTTTTTGGTACACTTGTCAAAAGCAGAGAGGCTAATTCTCAGATAGTCATATTTTAAGCACATAAACTTGTTATAGGCTTTGATGTCTTTCACTGTCCCTCAAACATAACATTAACTCTCTATTTTGTGTACGCTTATATCTAGATCTCCTCCCATCTGGCAGAAGATTTATGTGATTTAACACTAGGCAGTATGGAGCAAAGCTATTTAGTCTTTAGATAGGAAACAGAATATATACTCATCATATCCGGTGTTTTATGAAATATTAGAGTGCTATGCAATACTAAGAACACTGCACTATGTGTGTCAGAAACAGGTATAAACACTGGCACAGCTTTATAGAAGGACGACAATAAAACCCTCAGCATGAAACATTAACAACATAAATAGTTCATATGCTTATTGTTTTTTTTTATTGCAGCAAGCATTTCATTTTGAGGATTAATAGAATAATATTCAAATCAGCTGACTACCACGCAGCACTAAGTCATGGCGTCAGTAGTGCTTTCTGTCCTGTAAACGCAGTTTGTTGAGACAGAATTATAGAACAGATGAACTCTATTTGTGTTTCTTGTAAATAGATCACAACAAGAATATTGTAGAGAACACCAGTGTTCAGCTTTATATGATTTTATTCAAAACGGAATTGTGGTCTATTAATTCACAGAAGCTTTAGGTGCTGTTAGAAAATTTTATTTACCAAAAGAAAATGTAAGTGGAAATTATTTAATTTGTGTGGTTTTGATACGATCATATAGAAGTTCAATGCATTATTTTAAGAATGCTCATTACTTTCTGTTAACTTGTTGTAAAGGTAAATCCTAGATTTCATTCTATTTGGTTAACATATTTCAATAACTTGTCTTCAAGATGTGAATGTCTGCCGTTTTAACTTTGATAGTCTGATTTACATACTGTACAGTATATCATACCACACATGTTTTATACTACAGGCTGTCCTCGAGTTCCGGCGGTCGCGAGTTACGGCGTTTCGGATTTA